>JADBJO010005033.1:2500-12500 GCA_016801955.1 Conus betulinus | reverse complement strand
ATTCATTCGTTCGGTCGTTCAGTCATTCATTCATTCAGTCAGTCGCACAGTCATTCGTACACACATTTGTTCAGTCGATCGCTTGTTCAGTCATCCATTAGCACAGTCAGTCAATCGGTTGTTCAGACATTCATTCGTTTAGTCGGTCGCTCAGTCATTCGTACGCACATTCGTTATGTCGATCACTCATTCATTCGCTCAGTCAGTCAATCGATCGTTCAGACAATCATTCGTTTAGTCGGTCGCTTAGTCATTCGTACATTCATTCGTTCTGTCGATCGCTCATTCAGTCATTCATTCACTCAGTCAGTCAATCGGTCGTTCAGACATTCATTCGTTTAGTCGGTCGCTCAGTCATTCGTACGCACATACGATCGGTGGATCGTTCATTCATTCGTTTAGTCGGTCGCTTAGTCGTATATTCGTTCAGTCGGTCAGTCAGAGGTTCAGTCATTCATTCGTTCGGTCGTTCAGTCATTCATTCGTTCAGCCGGTTAGTTGTTCGTTCTATCATTCATTCATTCAGTTACCAGTTGGGTCGCTCGGTCAGTCAGTCATTCGTTCAGTCGGTCGTTCAGTAAGTCAGTCGGTCGTCAAGTCATTCATTCTTTTAATCGGTCAGTGAATCGTTCGTTCATTCGTTCAGTCGATCGTTTAGTCATCATTCATTCGTTCAGTCGGTCAGTCATTCATTCGTTCAGTCAGTGAGTCGACCATTCAGTCATTCACTCGTTCAGTCGGTCAGGCAGTCATTTAGTTGGTCAGTCGACCGTTCAGTCCTTCATTCGTTCAGTTGGTCAATCGGTCGTTCAGTCATTCATCCGTTCAGTCAGTCGGTCGTTCATTCGTTCAGTCGGTCGTTCAGTCATTCATTCGTTCAGTCGATCGTTCAGTAATCCGTTCGTTCCGTCAGTCAGTCGTTCGTTCATTCGTTCAGTCGGTCGTTCATTTGTTAAGTCAGCCAGTCAGTCGTCAAGTCATTCAGTCGATAAGTCGGTTGTTCAGTCATTCATTCATTCAGTCTTTTTCGTCGTCATTCATTATTTCACTCGGTCAGTCGGTTGTTGAGTCATTCATTCATTCACTCGGTCAGTCGATCGTTCAGTCATTGATTCGTTCATCATGTCACATAGTCGTTAAGTCATTCATTCATTCAGTCGAGTATACATTTATTCATTTTTTCAGTCTGTCGGTCGGTCAGTTGGTCGTTCCATCATTTATTCGTTCAGTCGGTCAGTTATTTATTCGTTAAGTTGGTGAGTCGATCGTTCAGTCCTTCATTCGTTCAGTCGGTCAATCGTTTGTTTAGCCATTCATTCGTTCAGTCGATCGTTCAGTCACGCATTCGTTCAGCGGTCAGTCGCTCGGTCAATAGGTCAGTCAGTCATTTGTTCAGTCGATCGTTCAGTCATTCATTTGTGTTTAGTCGGTCAATCGGTCGTTCAGTCATTTATTCGTTCAGTCGGTCAGTCAGTCATCGTTCAGTACCTTCAGTCGGTCAGTCGATCGTTCATTCATTGATTCGTTCAGTCAGTGAGTTGGTCGTTCAGCCGATGATTCGTTCAGTCAGTCCCTCGTTCGTTCATTCGTTCAGTCGGTCGTTCAGTCATTCAGTCAGTCACCAAGTCATTCATTCGTTCAGTTGGTCAGTTGGCCGTTCATCATCATTCATTCAGTCAAGTCATTGAGTCATTCATTCATTCACTCGGTCATCCGGTGGTTTCAGTCACTCATTGGTTCAGTCGGTTATTCAGTCGTTCATTCGGTCAGTCGGTTTTTCAGTCAGTCAGTCATTGAGTCATTCATTCATTCACTCGGTCATCCGGTGGTTTCAGTCACTCATTGGTTCAGTCGGTTATTCAGTCGTTCATTCGGTCAGTCGGTTTTTCAGTCAGTCAGTCAGTCATTCGTTCAGTCAGCGGGCGCACGGTTGAGGCACAGATGCAGGGCGGGACATGGAGGGGGGGGTGCACGGAAAACGGATGCTGGCCGTGATGAGGATGAGCATACGCGGAAGGGGGGGGGGGGGGGGGGGGGGGGGGGGGGGGGGGAGAAGCGAATACAGGGTATGACGCGTGGGGGGGGGGGGTGGGACATGGACGCAGGGTGGCCATAGGTATCAGGGTCGCGTATGCAACGTACAACATGGTTGCTGGTGTAAAGGACGGGCATACAGCTTATGACATGGGTCGGGGTACTGGGGGTCGCGGCTGCTGGGCGTGACACGGGTGGGGTGATGGGGGATGAGGTGCAGATGCGGGGTGTCGCATGGATGGCGTAGTGGGTGCAGATGCGGGATGTCACATGGATGGGGTGATGGGTGCAGATGCAGGGCGTCGCATGCATGATGGGGTGGGTGGCGGATGAGGTGCAGATGCGGGGGTGTCACATGGATGGGGGTGATGGGTGCAGATGCAGGGCGTCGCATGGATGGGGTGGTGGCGGATGATGTGCAGATGCGGGGTGTCACATGAATGGGGGTGATGGGTGCAGATGCAGGGCGTCGCATGGATGGGGTGGTGGCGGATGATGTGCAGATGCGGGGTGTCACATGGATGGGGTGATGGATGCAGATGCAGGGTGTCACATGAATGGGGTGATGGGTGCAGATGCAGCGTGTCGCATGGATGGCGTGATGGGTGCAGATGCAGCGTGTCGCATGGATGGGGTGATGGGTGCAGATGCAGGGTGCAACACAGGTGGGGGTACAGGGAGTGCGGATATTGGAGCTTGACATGGGGGGGGGGGGGGGGGGGGGGGAGTGGCGGGGGGGGGGGGGAGTGGGGGGGGGGGATAGGAATGACGATTGCATGGCGTAGCATGGGTTGGGGTACAGGGGGTGCGAATGAAGGATGTAACATGATGGGAGTGCAAGGAACGCAGATATCGGAGCTAGACATAGTTCAGATGGGGGGGGGGGGGGGGGGGGGGGGGGGGGGGGGGAAGGGGGGAGGGGGGGGGGGGAGGAGGGGGGGGGGGGGATAGGGGCACGTAGAATTCAGGGCGTGACATGAGTGGGAATATGGGGGGTGCGGATTTCCACGCCTGACCTGAGTAAAGGTAAATGAGGGGTATGGGAGGGTGTGTGCATGTGCAGCTTTTTTAAAGCATGATGTAGGTGGGCGTAGAGCAGAGTAGGCGTGATAAGCGTTGGCGTGCAGGGTGCGCAGTTTTCAGGGCCTGACATGGGTTAAGGCAGGGGTGTGCGCAGTTGTCAGAGCCTGACATGGGTTAAGGTAGGGGGTGCGTGGGATTTCAGGGCCTGACATGGGTTAAGGTAGGGGGTGCGTGGATTTCAGGGCCTGACATGGGTTAAGGTAGGGGGTGGCGTGGATTTCAGGGCCTGACATGGGGTTAAGGTAGGGGGTGCGTGCGTGGATTTCAGGGCCTGACATGGGTTAAGGTAGGGGTGTGCGTGGATTTCAGGGCCTGACATGGGTTAAGGTAGGGGGTGCGCAGTGTCAGGGCGCCTGACATGGGTTAAGGTAGGGGGTGCGTGGATTTCAGGGCCCTGACATGGGTTAAGGTAGGGGGTGCGTGGATTTCAGGGCCTGACATGGGTTAAGGTAGGGGTGCGTGGATTTCAGGGGCCTTACATGGGTAGGTAGGGGGTGCGTGGATTTCAGGGCCTGACATGGGTTAAGGTAGGGGGTGCGTGGATTTCAGGGCCTGACATGGGTTAAGGTAGGGGTGCGGTGGATTTCAGGGCCTGACATGGGTTAAGGTAGGGGGTGCGTGGATTTTCAGGGCCTGACATGGGTTTAGGTAGGGGTGTGCGTGGATTTCAGGGCCTGACATGGGTGAGGGCACAGGAAGTGAAGACTTTAGGACATGTTGTTGGGTGTGACAGGAGGGCATATTGGGGCAGATGTGGCGAGGATACTGGGTGTGATACCCACGAACGTATTGGGGCAGAGGAGCAACGAAACAGGGCGTGACACGGGTGGGCGTTTTGGAGGAGAGCGTGCGCGAATACGGGGCATGATATGGGTGGGCGTGGATGGAGAGCGTGACATGGTGGGCATATTGGGGACCGGGGGGACGCAGATGACAGGCGTGACGCAAATGTCTTACTGAGGCAGAGGGGGCGTGGATGGAGGGCGGCGTGAAATGGGGAGACATATTTGGGGTAAAGGGGGCGTGGATGAGGGGCGTGACATGGAGGATGTATTGGGGCAAAAGGGGCGAAGATGAAGGGTGTGAAATGGAGGACGTATTGGGGCAAAAGGGGCGAAGATGAAGGGCGTGAAATAGAGGACGTATTGGGGCAAAAGGGGGCGTGGGATGGAGGGCGTGAAATAGAGGACGTATTGGGGCAAAAGGGGCGAAGATGAAGGGGCGTGAAATAGAGGACGTATTGGGGCAAAAGGGGCGTGGATGGAGGGCGTGAAATATAGAGGACGTATTGGGGCAAAAGGGGCGAGGATGAAGGGCGTGACATGGAGGACGTATTGGGGCAAAAAGGGGCGAGAGATAAAGGGCGTGAAATAGAGGACGTATTGGGGCAAAGGGGCGAAGATGAAGGGCGTGAAATGGGAGGACGTATTGGGGCAAAGGGGGCGAAGATGAAGGGTGTGAAATGGGAGGACGTATTGGGGCAAAGGGGGCGTGGATGGAGGGTTGTGAAATGGAGGACGTATTGGGGCAAAGGGGGCGAAGATAAAGGGGTGTGAAATGGAGGATGTATTGGGGCAAAGGGGGCGAAGATGAAGGGTGTGAAAGGGAGGATGTATTGGGGCAAAGGGGGCGCGAAGATGAAGGATGTGAAATGGGGGACGTTATTGGGGCAAAGGGGGCGTGGATGGAGGGCGTGAAATGGGGGACGTATTGGGGCAAAGGGGGCGTGGATGGAGGGCGTGAAATGGAGGACGTATTGGGGCGTGGATGAAGGACGTGACATGGGTGTTTGTACTTAAAAGTGCTGAGTGGTCGCGGGGGGGGGGGGTGACATAGTGGGCGGATGAAGGGCGTGACATGGGTGTCCTATTGGTGCTGAGGGGTTTGCGGATGAAGGAGTGTGTGTGGTGTGTGGGGGGGGGGGGGGGGGGGGGGCGCTGACATAATGGGCATATTGGACAGAGGGGGCGCATACGAAGGGCGTGACATGGGTGTCCTTTTGGTGTTGAGGGGTTCGCGGAAATGAAAGGGGGGGGGGAGGGGGGGGGACATAATGGGCATATTGGACAGAGGGGGTGCAGACGAAGGGCGTGACATGGGTGTCCTGTTAGGGGAAGGAGAGGGGGATGATAGACGCGACATAGATGAGCGTACTAGGGCAGAAGGGGGGGGGGGGGGGGGGGGTCCGCAGATGCAGGCAGTTACATGCCTGGCCGAACAGGAGGGGAGAGGCGTACGGATGCAGCGCGTGAAATAGAGGGGGAGGGGGGGGTGGGTGAATCTACATGGGTGGGCGGGACCTGAGGAGGGAGGGAACGTGTATGTAGGGCGTGACATGGGCGATAGTGCACAGAAGCGGGGTGGGGGGGGGGGGGGGGGAGGGGGGCGGGGGCGGGGGGTGATATGATGCATCATGTGAAATGGATGGGAGAACGGGCGTTGGGCGCAATGGGTGGACGTAATGGCGAGGACAGAACGCGTCAGCAGGGCATGACATGGATGGGCAAATGGCGGTTGAGGAGGGGGGGGGGGGGGGGGGGGCACGTACCTAGGGCGCGATGTTATATGGTCATACGTGGGAGGGGGTGGGGACAGAGCGAATGCAGGATGTGACGTGGGGCTATAGGGGACGTGGATGCAGGGGATTATACCATGGGTACAACGTCGTGGATGCAGGGGTGTGACACTGATGGGGATGAGAGGTCGCAGATGCAGTCAAACGACGTGGTGGCGGGTGTGAAAGAAACGGACGCAGGGTATGACTTCGGGGGTGGTAAGACGGTCACGGATGCTGGGCGTGCCATGGTCGGGGAGATGACCAGATGGGGGTTAGCTGGAGGTGTAAATACAGGGCACGGATGCAGGGCACCACGTGGGGTTTTTGTCACAGATGTTTAGACCACCGACAAGAAGTGTGCAAAGAGCCTTTGAAATGAAAGTAGACTTTTTTGGTGTGAAAAGCACACGGAAACAGACAACTTCAATGAAACAGGTTTTGTGAGTGTTTGATACACAACACACTGTGGTTTACAGCAATATCAAAGTGCCAATACCCCTTAGTACTCAATATGCCGTGGTGCTGGATTCATGTAGCCGTGGTGAGAGATATCAAAGTGGGTTAGTCCACATGCGGGTAGCATGTCACACGTTGAATAGACGTGGTGTTGGCAAAATTCTAAGCAGATCACCGTTGTTGAATAGACGTGGTGTTGGCAAACTTCTAAGCAGGTTGTCAACATCGAGCAGCAATGTCAACATTCAAAGTAGCCATTCACAAAAACTGTCCAGTGGCCTGTGAGCTTGTTGGCAGTCAGTCACACAGTGTGTGTGCCAGTCATGGTGGGATTGCTACCTAAAACCCGCTTACCACCACCACCACCTCCTCCTCCTCTCGTTATTGTCGTCGTCGTTTTTTTTCGTTGTCGTCATTGTCATGGTCGATGTTGTCGACGTCGTCCTTGGTCGTTGTCGTTGTCGTCGTCGTCGTCGTCGTTACTGTCGTCGTCGTTATTGTCGTTATTGTCATTATCGTCGTTATTGTTGTTGTGGTCGTGGTCGTCGTTATTGTCGTCGTTGTCGTTGTCGTGGTCTTCGTCGTTATGTCATCTACGTCGTTATTGTGGTCGTTGTCGTCGTGTTATGTGCATGGTCGTCGTCGTTACTGTCTTCATCGTCGTAGCCGTCATCATCGGCATAAGCCGGGCACGTGTCTACCCATACTGGCTCGTACAGTTTTTTTTTTTTTTTTTTTTTTTTTTTTTAATCTCGACACAGTTGTGAGCAGTTAGGCTACAGGCTAGGTAAGCAGCACACGTGCCTGTAGTCTTGCTTGCTCGGCGCACCCACACGCAGGGAAACGTACTCGTGTGTGCGCGCGCGTGTGTGTGTGCAGGGAACCAGGCCTATACCCAGTAACTCCACCAGCGAGGAGCGAAGCTCTTATCCCTTCTCGGCATTCTCAGCTTTTTCTTTTTCATATTCCAAATTGTGTACGCGTTTGGTGGGAGTGTGGGGAGGCCGGCGGTAGGGGGTGGGGGTTTCAAGAAATCGCGGTGAGAGAGAGAGGGAAGGAGGGGGAGCAGGGGTGCCAGCAAATTTAGGGGTGGGGGGGTCTGGGTGATACACGAGACCCCTCGGCTGTGATGCTACGGACACAATGAACCCAACTGTGACGGGTACAATGTGAATAGTCTGACGAGCGGGCACAAGCTGGCTACGTCAGAGCAGCCACAACCACGTCCATAACATCATTTCTATCGTGATCAACCGTCACCATCACCTCAACCCTTCGTCCCATCCTCTTTAATCCCCCACCCCACCACTCACACCCAACGCCCCATATACTACGGGGGGAGGGGGAAGAAAGAATGGGAGGGAGGGGGGGGTACTATAATCAGCCACATGGAGTAAATCACACGTAATATCTGTGGGGTAGATCATGAGCGCACGCTGATGTTAGAGTTTTACAATCTTACCTTGCCACAACCTCCCTTCTGATCTGTTACACACCCACCCCTCTGCCACATCTCCTCCCTTCTCCCCACTCCCCCCCCCCCCCCCCCCCCCCCCCCCCCCCCCCCCGCCGCCTCCCCCCCTTCCCCCGTTCTGCCAGCCACCTTCCTTGCTTATGGCTGTGGGGGTGGCATGTGTCAAAATGTATATCCAGATTATCTGCGTAAGAGGCTGGTGAAGAATTATGTGAACATAAGTCGTTTCGTATAAGCAATGCGACATTGCACAAAGCACAATCTCTCTCTCTCTCTCTCTCTCTCTCTCTCTCTCTCTCTCTCTCTCTCTCTCTATCCTGTTCATACCCTTCAATTTTCCTCTCCTTCCTTTCCCCTTTCTTTCTAGCGCGCGCGCGCACACAAACACACACACACATATACATACACCTTCCCTCGCTTCTCTTATAAACAATTCGCAATCAAATGATCCCACTAGGTACGAAAACACCAGAAATGAGCAGAGAACTGTACATGCTTGCAAGTACAGAACAAGGGAAGACACAAAGAAAAGAAAGAAATGAACCACAAAGAGAGAGAGAGAGAGAGGAGAGATGAGAGAGGAGAGGAGAGGAGAGAGAGAGAGAGAGAGAGAGAGACCATTGTGTAAGCATTCAGAACCAACTGACCAGTTACATATCGCTGTAGAGGTTGATCGATCTGTTTATAACGGATCAGCCTGGTTAGTCGGCTTTTCGTGTTTACGATTAAAGGTTGTGTAAACGATTTCTGTCTATTAGAAGTCGGTTTCAACTGGTCCATTCTTGTATATGTTCACATACAGTAGAATTCACGGAATCTGGTTCCAATGTTCTTGTCGACGGACTAATCCAGCCCATATTGCAGTCCTGAGAATTTATGGGGTAAGTGGCCTTGACATTAGTGAGGTAAAGTAAGGTAATGTTGCTTGGTAACCCAACCGACCGCGAACGGCCATGTCAGGGTTGTCACCGCGTTGAAGTCAACTCTCAAGCCATCAAAAAAAATCATACACACAATCCTTTACAACACACTTAAAACCACACCGGGAACTTCGTTAAAATGACGTTAGTGAGCTGACTATAATGGCAAGTCGGCGATACAAAAATACACGGTGAACATGTCACAAGACATACAAAAATCTTCTCTGAGTTAACATGTGAAGGCAAAACGGTCACCTGACTGACTTGCCATCTCATCGTTGATACAGAACTTTGTATTCTTGAGAAAAAATTCAAAGAAGTCATTGAAATATGACAGCCAAAACGAAGCGTGATAAAGTAGGGTGGGTGTGGGGCATGGGTGATAACCTCCTACGTGCCTGAAAACCATACTCACTTCAAACAACCAACAAAGGCCGGCCAGCCACAATTTTATTTTGACTAAACTGATGAAGGCCACGAGGAATGGTCCAAATCTTAATAGTAAGTGCTGGTCCCTTTTCATCCCGAATCTATGATTGTCTACCTAACATGAGGGGGGGAATAAGCCGGAGAAAAATTGTTGTGGCTTAAAAGCGATAATTTTGTGTTGAATTCTTTCCTTCGTGGTTCCGGAGAAATTGTGGCTTAAAGCGATAATTTTGTGTTGAATTCTTTGCTTTGTGGTTCCGGAGAAATTGTGGCTTAAAGCGATAATTTTGTGTTGAATTCTTTGCTTTGAGGTTCCGGAGAAATTGTGGCTTAAAGCGATAATTTTGTGTTGAATTCTTTCCTTCGTGGTTCCGGAGAAATTGTGGCTTAAAGTGATAATTTGTGTTGAATTCTTTCTTTCGTGGTTTCCGAAAAAATTGTGGCTGAAAGCGATAATTTTGTGTTGAATTCTTTCCTTCGTGGTCCGGAGAAATTGTGGCCTAAAGCGATAATTTTGCACAAAATTCTTTCCTTCGTGTGAAACCAGTAAGATGGTCATGATTTCAAGTCGAGTAGATGACGTTTGGAGTGTGTCACAAGCTGAATCAGTGATGATTCACAGTGGACAGGCACACGCAATCGTTAATTTAATGCACAATGGACAGGCACATACAATCGTGAATTTAATCCACATTGGACAGACGCACACGGTCGTGCATTTCAATCGCCAAGTCCGGATAATTCGAAACAACAAAAAGTTCGGTTGCTTAATTAAATAGTGAGTGAGAGACAAATTGAAATGATGCATCGGTTTTCCTCCGCATGAGTAGAGCGGCAAACGATTGTACAAAAGGCTAAAGTGATTATGACGACAGCGAGTTATTACCATAATCACAATCATGATTATCACTATCATCATATTATTAACATTATTGTAAATGTTCTCATTATTATCTTTCTTATTATCATTATTCATTATCATTATCATATGATGATGACTTATACATTTATCTACTTACTATTTCACTTAAGGAAGAGTGGTATAAA
>JADBJO010005032.1:172774-176225 GCA_016801955.1 Conus betulinus | reverse complement strand
GACCTGTGATCCTGCTATCCCTGTTGACCTGTGATCCTGCTATCCTGTGATCCTGCTGATCCTGTTGAATCCTGTGACCTGCTATCCTGTTGACCTGTGATCCTGCTATCCCTGTTGACCTGTGATCCCTGCTATCGTGTTGACTGTGATCCTGCTATCCTGATCCTGCTATCCTGTTGACCTGTGATCCTGCTATCCTGTTGACCTGTGATCCTGCTATTCTGTTGACCCTGTGATCCTGCTGACCTGTGATCCTGGCTGACCTGTTGACCTGCTATCCTGTTGACTGCTATCCTGTTGACCTGTGATCCTGCTATCCTGTTGACCCTATGGATCCTGCTGACCTGTGATCCTGCTGACCTGTTGACCTGCTATCCTGTTGACCTGCTATCCTGTTGACCTGTGATCATGCTATCCTGTGATCCTGCTATCCTGTGATCCTGCTGACCTGTTGACCAGCTATCCTGTGACCTCCTATCCTGTTCACCCTGCTATCCTGTTGACCTGTGATCCTGCTATCCTGTGATCCTGCTATCCTGTGATCCTGCTATCCTGTTGACCTGCTAACCTGTGATCCTGCTATCCTGTTGACCTGTGATCCTGCTATCCTGTTGACCTGCTATCTGTGATCCTGCTATCCTGTGATCCTGCTATCCTGTTGACCTGCTATCCTGTGATCCTGTGATCCTGCTATCCTGTGATACTGCTATCCTGTTGACCTGCTATCCTGTTGACCTGCTATCCTGTTGACCCCTGCTATCCTGTGATCCTGCTATATACTGTGATCCTGCTATCCTGTGATACTGCTATCCTGTTGACCTGCTATCCTGTGATCCTGCTATCCTGTTGACCAGCTATCCTGTTGACCTGCTATCCTGTTGACCTGTGATCTTGCTATCCTGTGACCTGCTATCCTGTGATCCTGCTATCCTGTTGACCTGCTATCCTATTGACCAGCTATCCTGTTGACGTGTGTGAATCCTGCTATCCTGTTGACCTGCTATCCTGTTGACCTGCTATCCTATTGACCTGCTATCCTGTTGACCTGATAGTCTTTTTGCTGTCCTGCCGTTTCTGCTGTTACGCCCGTTACGCCGACGTCCTGCCTACATTAATGCCGCGGAGCACCTTTCCTGGGACTCGTCTTTGCAGTATCCACCGTGACAGATGAGTACAGCGCGAGCCGCTGCAAGGACATTCAGGTCCACGCCCATCGATCACTCACTACAAGAAGAAAAAACAACCCACTCACACCCCAGTCATAAATACAAAAAAAAAAAAAAATCATTTGTTATTGTCCAATTAGAGTCTGCCTGAGGCATCTTAGAGAGGCGAAAAGGCACTGGATTTTCCCTTGTTTATAAATTTTCTTGTCCGCGGGCACTCTCGTTTCTCTCTCTTAGAGAACGTCACGTCCCATTGACGAGACGAGAGACGAGAGAGAGAGAGAGAGAGGAGAGAGAGAGGGAGGGAGGAGGGAGGGAGAGAGAGGGAGGGAGGAGGGAGGGATAGAGAGGGATGGAGGGAGGAGGGAGACGTGACAGGTGCTATAGAGAGGGAGGAGGCAGAAAGGTAGAGGGGGGAGGTACCAGAGGAGCTAGGAGAGGGAGGGAAAGAGCGTTGGGAGAGAGAGAGTAGGAGGGAGGAGGAGAGAGGGAGCTCTCTAGAGAGAGAGGTTTTCTTTAGGAGGGGAAGGGGGAGGGAGACTCTGGAGAGAGCGATCTGATGGCGGTTTCTGCACAACTTGGTGGACTATTCAGGGGAGCGCACTACTGACTGAAATAGTGAATGAGTCAAATATTACCGTATTGTCCCTTGATCCACAAATTGTGTATATTTCTTGTTTTTAAACTAGAAAGGCCGTATTAACTCAGGACAGCTTTATCAAAAGAAATCTAACTGGAAAAAAAATTCATAGACTGATATAGAAATGCAATATGCGAGAGGAGAGAGAGAGATGAGAGAGAGAGAGAGAGAGAGAGTAGAAGTTTACTGACTTTTATTTGTGTACAGGCGAAAAACTTTCACCTATCAAGCCCACCCTTAATTAATAAAAGAAAATAAAAGCATAGATTGATACGCTGTCCACAGTTCAATCCCCCACCCCCCACCCCCCTCCCTACCAAATTCCAGACAAAATTAATAGCGAAAACACAGGAGTGTGCGGTTCGGTGAGAGGAAAATCATGAGGGAGTTAGGGGGTAGACTGGGGAGCGGGGAGGGGGGGGGGGGGGGGGGGGTTTTGGGGGGGGGTAGGAAAGGTGATGACAAAGAGACCAAACACACAAAGCGACAGACAAACGGGCATGAAGATATGTGGATGACTGTCTCACTCCATACGTTCTGAGAGGGAAATCTCTCTCTCTCTCTCTCTCTCTCTCTCCTCTCCTCTCTCTCTCTCTCTCTCTCTCTGTCGATCAGTCTGTCTTCTGTCTCTGGCTCTCGCTCTTTCTGTCGATCTGCCTGTCTATCTGTCTCTGTCTGTCTGTCTCTGTTTCTGTCTCTCGTTCTTTCTGTCGAACTGTCTCTCTGTCTGTCGGTCGGTCTGGGGGTGTCTGTGTGTACGCGCGCGCGCGCGTGCGTGTAGGCGTGCGTGTGGGTGGGGGTGGGGGGGTGGGGGGGGAGGGGGGGGCGTGAATGCGTGTATGTATAAAGTTTGTATGCATACGCCCGCGCACATGTGTGTGTGGGTGTGTGTGTGTGTGTGTGTGTGTGTGTGTGTGTGTGT
This sequence comes from Conus betulinus, assembly GCA_016801955.1. Lineage (NCBI taxonomy): Eukaryota > Metazoa > Mollusca > Gastropoda > Neogastropoda > Conidae > Conus > Conus betulinus. The sequence continues at coordinate 173,497 of JADBJO010005032.1, read as the reverse complement.
GTGTGAGATGACAGACAGACAGACAGACACACAGACACAACAGACAGACACACAGACAGACAGGTCAAGGCAGGCAGACAGGCAGACAGGCAGACAGAGAGAGAGAGAGAGGAGGAGAGAGATAGAGAGAGAGAGGAGAGAGAGAGAGAGAGCTTCTTCTGTTCATGCTTCTTCTTCTTTCTTCTTTTTCTTCTTCTCTTCTTCTTCTTCCATTCTTCTTCTGTCTGGTCTGTCTGTCTGTCTCTGTCTCTCGCTCTCTTTGTCGATCTGCGTGTGTTGTGGTTGTGTGTGTGCGTGTGTGTGTGTGTGTGTGTTGTGTGTGTGTGTTGTGGTGTGTGTGTGGTGTGTGTGTGTGTGTGTGTGTGTGCGTGCGTGGCGTGCGTGTCGTGTGTGTGTATGTGTTTGTGTGGTGTGTGTGTGTGTGTACGTGCGTGCGGTTGCCTGCGTGCGTGTGCGTGTATGTAATGTGTGTGTGTATGTGTGTGTGCATGTGAGCGCGTGAATGCGTGTATGTATACAGTTGTCATGCGTAACGCCCGCGCGCATGTGTGTGTGTGTGTGTGTGTGTGTGTGTGTGTGTGTGTATGTGTGTGTGTGTGTGGTTTGTTGTGTGTGTGTGTGTGTTGTGTGTGTGTGTGTGGTGTGTGGTGTGTTGTGTGTGTGCGCGCCGCGCGTGCGTGTGTGCATTTTGTGAGTGCGTGTGTCGTCGCCTGTGCGCGCTTC
>JADBJO010005032.1:154072-159072 GCA_016801955.1 Conus betulinus | reverse complement strand
ATCATTCTGGTGGCCATGGCAACGGCCTCTCCTCCTCCACTACCACCACCTACCACCACCACTACCACCCCCATTCCCGTTTTTCCCCGGGCATGTTTTCAACGAGTGCAAACTGGTTTTTCTTCTTCTTCTTTTTTTCTTTTTCTTTTTTCTTTTTTTTTCTTTTTTTTTTTTTTTTAGATTTGTTATCATTATAGTTATTTGTTGTGGAAGGTCATTGGAAATTTTCTGGTTTTGCTGCTCTCTCTCTCTCTCTCTCTCTCTCTCTCTCTCTCTCTCTCTCTCTGTCTCTGTCTCTGTCTCTCCGTCTATGTCTATCTGTCGGTCGGTTGGTCTGTCTCTCTCTGTCTCTGTCTTTGTCTCTCTCTGTCTGCCTCTCTGTCTCTGTCTTTGCCTCTCTCTGTCTGCCTCTCTGTCTCTGTCTTTGTCTCTCTCTGTCTGCCTCTCTGTCTCTGTCTCTCTGTCTGTCTGTCTCTCTCTGTCTATGTCTGTCTGTCTGTCTCTCTCTCTCTCTCTCTCTCTCTCTCTCTCTCTCTCTCTCTCTTCTCTCTCTCTCTCTGCCTTCTTCCTCCTCCTCCTCCTTCTCCTCCTCCTCCTCTCCTCCTCTGATGCTGTCGCTTCATGTGTTTGTTTTGTCTGTTCAAATAAATTTGTGGCTTGGTGGGGTGGAGATGGGGAGGGTAAGGAAGGAGGGACTACAGGGAAGGTGAGAAAATGTTACACTGACGGAGATGTAACTTGCCGCGCGTGTGTGTGTGTGTGTGTGTGTGTGTGTGTGTGTGTGTGTGTGTGCTGTGTTTTGCGCATGTGTGTGTGTGTGTGTGTGCGCGCGCGCGCGCGCGCGCATGCGTGCGTGCGTGCCTGTAGACTAAAGCGGTTTCAAACACCTGTAGCCAGTGGCTGATGACTGCTCAGACATGGCTATTCAACGCTGGTCTCTGCAAGCGCGCGCGAGCGCGCGTGACGTGCGTGCGTGCGTGTAGACCTAACAGCGGTTTTCAACACCTGTAGCCAGTGGGCCCCCCCCCCCCCCCCCCCCCCCCCCCCCCCCCCCCCACCATCCTCCACTGGCATGGACCAGAAGAACACACATTAAAACGCCTACCATGGATTTGGAAAAGCATGTGAACGAAACATGGACGAACGAATTACAAGTGTGTTGTGTTGTAATTGATTTGTCCATGGTATCTGGCAGCGTTCTTTCAAAGACATTTTAAGACGGGTTTTAAATTCCCGCCTGCAGTCATCTCCCTTCGCGTCTACCATGGAGCTTCCCCCCCCCCCCCCCCCCCCCCCCCCCCCCCCCTTTTTTTTTTTTTTTTTTCTTTTTTTTTGTCTTTTAGCGTGCTTTTTGATTGTACGTCAATCTGTGTACTAGAGTATGCTAAAATTACCAAATCTATTTAACGACACTCAAAGCAACGAAGAAAACAGGACACAGGAAAGAAGTCATTAAATATGGGGTGGGGGGGGGGGGGGGGGGGGCTGGTACGTGGTATGGATCTCCATCAAATAGCGGCCAGCGCCATAATTAGAACTTGCTGTAAAACACTATAACATAATCCACGTAAGCGTTTTGAGGCCTGCCATAAAATTGAGCCAGCATTTAACGTTAAACTCACAGTTCATCAAAAGAACAACTCCCCACCCATCATTTCCCTTGTTTGGGGGAAAGGGGGGGGGGGATTTTCACCGATAAAATCACAAACAGTTTTCAAACACATGACCTTTCCATTAGTTGACGTCACATTTCAGTCCCATTCCACTCACACGTGACCCTATCTTTGCGCCACCTGGAAGCGCCCAAATGTAGTCCCTTTCCTTTGTTTTTAATCCGTCTGCTTTGAACCACCTGGCGTGTACCTCAATGGCCATAGGAAAGAAAATGAAGAGAAGCAACTTTCAGACACAACAAAAATTCTCAAAAGAATCTCATTACGCCAGTATATAAATACTCGACTCCTTAAGCAAGGCCTTGGCGCATTAATTGTTGGTGCGAAGCCAGTTCAGCAAGATCGATATGGACAAGGGGGATCACTCCCTCAGTCTGTATCAGCTGTTACCAACAATCACTTCCCCTGGCTAATCGTTTCGTCTAACGGAAGTCTGGGCTCTCTCGGGTGTCCTTCTACTTAACATCATTATCAGTGCATTATTCTCCTCCTCTTCCCCTTTCAGTAACAGCAGCAGCAGCAACAGCAGTTCTAGTACTTAGCGATGGTGGTGGTGGTGGTGGTGGTAATAGTATAGTAGTACTAGTAGTAGCAGCACTAGTGGTGGTAGTAGTAGTAGTAGCAGCAGCAGCAGCAGCAGCAGTAGTAGTAGTAGTGGTGGTGGTGGTGGTGGTGGTGGTGGTGGTGGTGGTGGTGGTGGTAGTAGTAGTAGTAGTAGTAGTAGTAGTGGTAGTGTAGTAGTAGTTGTAGTGGTAGTAGTTGTAGTAGTAGTAGTGGTGGTGGTAGTAGTAGTATTAGTGTAGTAGTAGTGATAGCAGTGGTAGTAGTAGTAGTAGTAGTAGTAGTAGTAGTAGTAGTAGTAGCAGTAGCAGCAGTAGTAGCAGCACCAGAAGAAGTAGTACCAGTAGCAGCCGTAGTAGTAGTAGTAGTGGTGGTGGTGGTGGTAGTCATAGTTGTTGTAGTAGTGTTGGTAGTAGCAGCAGCAGCAGCAGCAGCAGTAGTAGTAGTAGCAGCAGCAGCAGCAGCAGCAGCAGTAGTATATATATATATATAATATAATATATATATATATATATATATATATATATAGAGAGAGAGAGAGAGAGAGAGAGAGAGAGAGAGAGAGAGAGAGAGAGAGAGAGAGAGAGAGAGCCGAGCATGTTCATGCAAAGAAAAAAACCACTAATGCTTGTCTTTTCGAGTTGGGTGATGCTCTCTTTTATATCCCCATTCAAAATCTCTGCTGATAATCATTATGGAACAGACATGTAACTCATTCACTGACACTCACACACACACACACACACACACACACACACACACACACACACACACACACACACACACACACACACACAAATACACACACGCACGCACGCACGCACGCACACACACACGAACGCACACACACACACACACAGGCACAACACACACACACACACACACACACACACACACACACACACACACACACACACACACACACACACACACACACACACCACACACCACCCCCCCCCCCACACACACACACACACACACACACTTACCCCCTGACCTATAGGTCCGACCAAGAAGACAGCTGCAGAAAGCTAACCGAATTGTGACGTGAGTAGCGAGGAGAAGTCGTCTACCTCATAAACACCAGTCCCATCTGTGCTGGCAGCCTCTTTGAAGCGTGAAGCCAAAACACACAGCAGCGGCGAACCGCACAGAGACACTGGGAACAGGAGGGAGGAAGGAAGGAAGAAAGGAAGGGAAAGAGGGAGGGAGGGAGGGTAGGAAAAAAAAAAAGGGAGGAAGGAAGGAATGGGGGGGGAGGGAAACGGAGAGAGGAAGAAGGAAGGAAGGGGGAGGAGGAAGGGAGGGAGGGAGGGAGGATGACGAACGAAGGAAGGAAGGAAGGGGGGAAGAAGGAAGGAAGGAAGACAGAAGGGAGGGAAGACGGAAGGAAGGAGGGAAGAAAGAAGGAAGAAAGTAGGAGGGAAGAAAGGGAGGGAGGGAAGAAGGGAGGAGAGAACGACGGAAGGTAGGAAGGAAAGAAAGAAGGAAGGAAGGAAGAAGGGAGGGAAGGGAAGAAGGAAGGTAGGAAGGAAAGAAGGAAGGAAGGAAGGAAGGAAGAATTGAGGGAAGGGAAGAAGGAAGGAAGGAAGGAAAAGAAGGAAGGAAGGAAAGAAAGAAGGAAGGAAGGAAGGAAGGAAGGAAGGAAGGAACGAAGGAAGGAAGGTTGCAAAAAAGAAGGAGGGGGTAGGGGACAAAAGCCAAGAAAGAGGGAAGGACGGATGGAAAGGAGAGACAGGAAGAAATAAACTTTTTAAGGAAGAAAAGAAAGGGTAAGAAAGATATGAAGAATTCAGGATGGAAAGACGAATAGAAAGAAGAAACAGAAAAGAAAGAAGAGATTGAAATCAAGATTTTATATATACCTCTATATTTTATTTTTCTTCCCTTTCTGGCAAACTTCAAACAATACTATCCAGCACTGGTATTCATTTTCGTAGTGAAAAAACACTCAGATTTTTTAGAATTTTTTTTTTTTTTTTTTTACTGTAATGTGGATCACTTCGATGAAACCCATCTCTCACTCATTAGTAAATTATCCATTCTGTGCTGGCAGCCTCTTTGAAGCGTGAAGCCAAAACACACAGCAACAGCAGCGGCCAACCGCACAGAGACACTGGGAACAGGAGGGAAGGAAGGAAGGAAGAAAGAAAGGAAGGGAAAGAGGGAGGGAGGGAGGGTAGGAAAAAAAAAAGGAAGGAAAGAATGGGGGGGGGGGGGGGGAGGAGCACGTTATCAGTATTTCTTTTCAAGATAAAACAGTAGAACGCAGTTGATCAGCTTCTCTGTTTGGCCTGTTTAGCGTGGGAATTTGTTTGATTGATTACATAATCAATTACACTGCAACCATGAGGGGGATACCTATGTAAAATAACCATTGCACATGTTAACAAAATCCCTCGTTGGCGAGTCTTCAGGGTGCCCACGCGGTACAGCCCCAATGACAGTGGAACACCTCCTGCAGGACTGTCCCACACGTGAACAGCTTAAGGGCAGAGACCTGGCCTGCCAACACACCGATGAAGGAAAAGCTTTATGGATCACTGGAGGGCCTCCGCCCTACAGCAGCCCTTTCGTCAGTGCCTCTGGGGGTCCTGTCTGAGTGAACGAAGAAGAAGAAGAAGAAGAAGAAGAAAGAAGAAGAAGAAGAAGAAGAAGAAGAAGAAGAGAAGAGAAGAGAAGAAGAAGAAGAAGAAGACAACGAACGACGACGAAGAAGAAGACGAAGACGACGACGACGACGACGATGACGACGACGACGACGAC
>JADBJO010005032.1:134072-146572 GCA_016801955.1 Conus betulinus | reverse complement strand
CGCTACACCACGTCCGCTAAGTTTTGAGACCACACTACGCATGATTTGAAGCTGATGGACAAATGAATTAACAACAAAGATGAGACAATTGAAGAAGAGGGTCTCATGGCTACGACTCAGCGGATGTCTGACCTACGCATTAGCCCAACGTGGAAAATTCGACACTGGCAATAACTGATAGCAAACACCCAAACACTCACTCAACCAGACCACCCAAGGGAATGGTAAAGAAGAGGGGAAAGAACCTATCAGTTCTAAGTTACCTATGGAACAAAATAACCCAAAAGCCCAAGAAAAGCAAAACCTCCTTCCCCCCGGGGACTCCCACTACCAGCCCAACTAATTAAAGAATTTCATAATGAAAGAAGAACGATAGAGGAGAGACAGACTAAATAAGATTCAAGACAGGTCAAAAAACCTTCACACCACCAAAGCAATCACACCATTTCCACTCAGTCACTCCAAAACAGCCAGACTTCACCATTTCCTCGTCAACCATGCCAGCCTGCATGTAATTCACTCCTATTTCAGTCCCACGTCCACGGCAACACAACACAAGCACGAATACACTTAGACATCACCCAAGTCCGAGTTCCTGCGACGCACGGTCAGCTCTAAATGTCCCACATCCAGGGCCACATGGATCAGCCAGAACAGCAGCGTTGAAGAAGTCCCGGTCCCACGTCGTCAGTTCCAGAAGATGGGAGGGGTGGACGTGACAGACCTCCAGGGGTGTCCAGAGGTGGATCCGGCCTTCTGAGACAAACAGGGTCAACGCCCTGCAGCGACGATCAATATACGTGTACAGGGCAAATTATCAGGGTGTGTCTGGGGTGTGCATGCGCGCATGCGTGTGTACCGTGAGCGGGGACTCTATTTGATCAAGTCTAACCACTTTGTTTTCAAAATTTTACTGGAAAATAACTATCAAGCAACTCATCCCTTTTTCACAATGGGATAAAATACTGAAATTATTCTTAAAACAATACAAAATATGACACAAAGACAGAGGGCTGACAAAAACAGATAAACACGACGGGACGAGTCCAAAGCGTGGGCGGGATAGGAGACCCTTATTTTCCGACTTAATCTTAGTCACACAGGCACTCCAATTAGCGTGATGCGTTCGTCCCGAGTGTTTGTCAATTAAAGACAGCTAACTATAAGAGAAGAAAGAATAGACAATATAGACATATGAATAAGGAACCCAGTCTTAGAACCTTAATCTAACCAAAAAAGACTAATTTCTCCCCCAAAGACAAATTAAGACCCCTTCTGACTGGATTCCTGGCTACGTAGGAGTGCAAAAACTTGACTTGGTCACCAAGGTTTGTACCTTTTCCAAAGGTGCCCAGGAAACCTAATAAAACGGGAGAATTTGTATCTAAGGAAAACGTTACCAGTAAAGGTAACAACACACAAGAACTATAAGAGAATGTTCTAAACCATGAACTTAAACTTGTAAAAAAAAAAAAAAAAAAAAAAAAAAAAACAACAAAAAAAACTTGCCTAAATAACTGAGTACGAAACTCACCAAAACGGGTGAAAAAGGGGGAGATGAAGAGGTAGATATGCTGGTCAGCTCCTGGCCCAGCGAAGAACCCAGGGCTGTTCAGCCGTTCCCCCCCACCAAGGGAAACGGTCTGGGGCGACCAAAGGGAAGATGTGCCAGTGGTTGGGAATAGAGATTCCCCCCAAAACGCAGCGGTTTCCTCCAACCCAAAAAGGTTAAGGACCAGCCGCTGATCTGCACCGAAGCAGACAAAAATGACCCCACTGCACTGGGACAGCGATCCCACTCGACTCAACGTTGAAATCCGAGTGCCACTTCACTCTCTTGCCTCCTTCCTCCAACCCTGAACTCGTGAACACTACCTCTCCGCCAGAGTTAAACTGTACTGACACAAACTTAACGAAAAACACGTGCAGGCAGCACAAAACCGCTCAGCCACACTCCTGTCACCCAATACAAAGTGGAAAAGAAAAATGCAGTGGGGATGCAGGAAAAAAAAAAAAAAAAATACACGGACAGCACGCCAAGCCCTTCTTCCACTGACAGCCAAATGGTGACAGTCTCGTGTGAAACCAGCAGACACTGCTAAGGGTGGTTTCACACTGCTAAAGCAAGGCTGAGTAGGCTGGCGACCGTCCGTGACAATACCCCCCCACTGAAAAAGACTGTGCCACTGAGGCACAGTTTGCTGCAGCCCCCGCAACCTACCGGGTAAAAGTGAAGCAAATTATTTATACTAAGGGTATCTTACCGCCAAATATACACAATTGTAAAAATCCTTCGTCCTTGTCAGTAAGACGAACTGCACGAACTGCTCTTCCAGACAGAAAATTTTTCTCATGACATCCGACTGAGGTAGTCAGCTTCGACATTGTTTTTACCAGGAATATGTCGAAATGTGAACTCCAAACTCTGGAGCTCAATGGCCCAGCCCATGAGGCGACGACTAACCGGGCGGATGCGATGGAGGTAGGCCAGAGGGTGATGATGATCGTTTTCTAGGACAAATTCTCGTCCGTAAAGGTATGGGTAAAAGCGCCGAGTTGCCCAAACCACAGCGAGACACTCTTGCTCGATAGTATGGTATTTCAGTTCAGCTCCTACCAACTTTTTACTGGCGTAGGCAACTGGTAGTAGGCCTCTTCCCTGGTCTTCTTGAAGTAGAACTGCTCCCAAGCCTGTGCTCGATGCGTCAGTCCTAAGGACATAGGGTTTCGTTGGATCAGCCAACTGAAGGACAGGCTGCTGGATCAAGGCAGTTTTGAGTGACTCGAATGCCTCTGTGTCTTTGGAATCCCATTTCAAAGTCTCTGGCTTCTTAGCTCCAGTCTTGTCGGTAAGAGGTTTGGCCATATCTGCAAAGTGGGGAATAAACTTCCTAATAACCGACAAGCCCTAAGAAGGACCTTAGCTCTTTTTTGGTTTTTTTTGAGGTAGAGCATCCTGAATCTTCTGTACCTTGTCCTGCTCGGGCAGCATGTATCCGCGACCAATCACGTGGCCTAGGAAGGAAATCTCTGCTTCACCTATCAGACACTTGGTAGGACGGGCCGCCAGTTGCACTTGGCGCAGACGCTCAAACAGAGTCCTGAGTGATCCCAGATGACTTGTCCAATCCTTAGAAGCCAAGAGCAAATCGTCGATAAAGTTATGGGCCTCTTTCATGTCCAATGGTCCAATCAAGTCGACTCCGACTTTGCTGAAAGGTGTAGTGACGAGAGGTACAGATCCGAGGGGGACTCTAACATTGCGGCCCTTGGGAGTAGTTCTCTGGCAGATATCACATGTGCGGCAATATTTCCTGACATCCTGTGTTATACCTGCCTGGCCAGTAAAAGTCATGTTGGACTCGCTCGAGAGTCCGGCGTGCACCAAGGTGACCGGCCATGGGTGTATCATGGCCCAACCGCAGCACAGTATTCGAAGAGCCTTGGGCACAACCCAGCTGAGAGGAAGTCATAGTAGTAGCGTAGTGTAACGCCTATGTATCAGGCCACGACGTTTTACAAACTGGGTCGAACCGTTGTGAAACGTCTTTGGGGGCTTGCCCACTAACTCTCGCACAGTATTCAGGGTTGGATCCGTCCTTTGTAAGTTCAGCACAGCATCTGGGTCCAAAGATACAGTGTCATGTGAGGACAAGGGTTTCAAGAGGGGCTTTAAAGCTTCCTTTTCCTTCTGGGCCTGAGAACGTGTAACAGCTGCTACAACTACTTCCGGGGGGAGCTCTGTAGAAACTGGCTTGTCCTCTCCATTTTCAAAGCTGACAGTGTTGCCAATAAGAAGGGAATAGGCAGGTTGATGAAGAGCTACAGCCCACACCTTACCCTTGAAGTAAGGAGTTGAAACTTCCACCAGTACTGTGGGACGAGTCGCCTGAAAGGATGACTCAACTCCTGTAACCTGGCAGTCTTGGCCGCGGGGAACATCCTCAGGAACTAGCCGCTGGTCCACGAACACAGCGGTAGCACCGGAGTCTCTAATTGCTTCAACCACCTTGCCACACACGACTGAGGGAAACGTGGGGCATGTAGGTGTGGTCACCTCGATCTCTCCAAAAGCAACACTGGCCCGGGAAACATTTTGCTTAGACTTTTTGCCCCAAGTGGGACAATTTCTCGCTATATGTCCCTCCTCCTCACACCGAAAGCAGACCCTAGATCCATTACGAGACTTTGTTGTTTGACCCGATTTTACATCTTCCGTGGACGAAGTTAGCTTGGACTCTTTCCCCTCCAGCTCTGTAGGTTTCGTTGGGCCTCCAAAGTTAGAGGTTTTGAAGTGGCGCCTGGCATCGGCAAAGGCTTCAGCAACCTTAATGGCTTTGGCGAACGTCTTGGGACGAGTCTCGCCCAACTTATAACGAAGCTCAGTGGACACTGAATTCATAAGCTGTTCTGTAAGAAAACAGTCCTTCACACGCTCATCTCTGATGCCTCTAACCAGTAGTCCATCGTACGTCGAAGGCGCTCTCCAAACTGATGGAAGGTCTCATCAGATGACTTCTTCATGGTACGGAATTGCTTCCGGTATGACTCTGGAGTCATATGTAGCCTACGACGAAGGGCAGCCTTCAGTTCAGTGTAACTGGCACCGCGTGGGATATCCGTAAATGCTTCCTTGGCCTTTCCAGTTAAGTTCCCAATCAGGTAGAGGGCCTTTTTCTCGTCCGACATCTGGTAAGCCTCCGCTACAATCTCGAAGTGTTCAATGTACGTGTCTATAGATTCACTCGCATGATACACTGGCATGCGGAGCTTAGGTGGAGCCAACGGCGGTTGTTCGAGTGTCTGCGCGTTCCCTATGATACGTCGAGGAGTTCCAGAGTTCTGCGACAGATCATGAGTCTCTCCTTCCGAGTGGACAGACAGTTGTTCCAGAAATTCTGCGCGGATCTTATTTCTCTCCTCCTCCAGTCTTCTTGCCTGAAAATCCAGTTCCACCTGTCTCTGAGCCTCTTCTTTCGCAAGCCTATCCTTCTGTTCTTTCTCCTCTCTCTCTCTCCATTCTCTCTCTCCAACTCCCTCCTCCCTCCACTGACGGTCTCTTTCCTCTCTCTCTCCTCCTCTCTCCTCATCTCCATCTCCCACTGACGATCTCTTTCCTCTCTCTCCAACTCTCTCCCTCTCTCTCTTTCCCTCCTCCACCTTCTCTCTCTCTTCCTCCCCTCTCCTCTCTCCTCCCTCTCCTCTCTCTCCTCTCTTCTTTTTCACGCCTCTCCTTAGCTTCCCTCTCTTCTTTTTCACGCGCCTTTCTTTAGCTTCCCTCTCTTCTTTCTCCATCCTCATAACGACAAAGGGATCTGGAGGTACAGGCCCTAGAAAACGAGGAGGAACAGCGCGGGGGCCCATAACGAAGCTCCTCGATAGGATGGTGAAGTGGGCGGCGATGTGAGGTCGGTAGAGGTGGCCCGCGAAGGGACGGCGATCCAGGAGGGGACCTGTCAACGATGACTGAAGGGGAAGTAGTCACAGGTGGCTGAGTACCACCCGCAGAGAAAACAACTTGGGTAGAGGGACCAGTGGTAACCTGAGTTGTGCGGCGGTCCACAGGTGTGGCCATGCCTGGTAGCACACCCATCGCCACACGAGATCGGGTCATTCTGCGATCCTCCCCTTCTGCCATTTTGCAAAGCTCGAAGAATGCACACCGCGATGTCAAGAAAGAAAATGGGGAAGAAAACCACAAGGTAATTGAAGACAAGGCTATCCGTCAAAGGGCTACAATCCCTCATATGCCACAGCTGTAGACAATGGAATAAGATTAGCCTAAAACAAAAGAGAAAGACAAACACGTTCAACCACGCTGGCAATGGAATACCTACAGTTAAGTCACCTTGACCCTCCTACACACCAGGAAGATGGAAACCTATAAAGTATGGAGACTTCAAATCACTAAACAAATCAATGTCCAAATAAGTTCAAACAACGCTGAAGGATCTCACAGCTAAGGATAGCAGACCCACTACAGCCACAAAACGACAAAGTGAAAAGTGCCCTTCCCTGGGGCACGAAAAGTAAGCACGGACAAACAAATACGACACCCGAGTATAAAATCAATGTGCACCCAACAGCACAGAGCGAAAAAGATCAAAGAGATCAAAGGCGAAACCAAGTGCCTCTTTGCCAGGTATAGTTACGACACTGAAGTGGTAACACCACAACCTAAGTACCACCAGTAAATCGACACACCACCCACACCCCCAAATGTGGGTGTGTCTTCAAAGATAAACGCAACTGATCGAAAGTACCAAACTTCTAACCACCGTAAGTGAAAATGATATAATCGAATAATCATCAACTATATCCAACCGACATCTAAAAAAAAAAAAGCGAAAACTCTCAAAGTTATCCAAGTCAGGCCACGATCTCGCCTGCCATACCACAATGAATAAAACTGCTATCTACAGGTGAAAACACTTCCTTCAAACACTCAAAGTGGGCCAACCAGCCTGACTGGAAATCACCGCTCTATACCTTTACTGACAGCTGGCATGCAAGAAGGGAAGTAAAGCAATTAATTTTTTTTTTTTTACTAAATACAAAAAGAAAACGCGACAAAAACTCACTCCCGAAAGTGTCGGAAGCACAATCTTAAACTTGGGCTTGACAGACGAACTGTCCACTGATAAACCGAGAATTGCCACGAACTGACAATATGATTCGCTATCAGTGAAGGACTAACATTACACAAACGACGGCGACAGAAACAAAAACGAACCGCTAGTCGGGTCAATAACCTCACGACCTTACACCTGTTCCCCAAACAGGCAGCAGCACACGCGTGCCACACCCATGAGGAGCGGAAAAGATGCAGCGACCTGTCACTAAACCCGAAAAACACGTGTGCAGAGAAGAGACGGAATGCGGAGGCGGTAGGCGACTGGGTCAAACAAGGTCTCCACTTTACCTGGGGTGCCGGTAGGAGTGACGGTGGGGGGGGAAAGCTAATGCAACAGAGGCACAGGAAAAAAACCTTTAACCTAATTAGTGTTTATATCCATACACACCACTGACAGCTTTATTCCTCCCACAATTCACACACACACACACTAGGCATGAATTGAAAAAAAAAAAACCTAACTACCAGTAACAGGCATTTTTATTCAAAAGAGCTATGCAAATGAAATCGAAAAGACTTTTTTAAAAAAAAAGAAGGGATACTCCCCCTTTACCAAAGATCACAAAAGTACGAAGATTTTTTTTTTTTTTTTAAATAAGCATAAGAGGATCCTTACACAGGGCCAAACCACTAACACCAGAGAGCAAGAGGACTAGCTACTATGGCAGGAGGCAGGTCGACCTACCTATACTCACCTCACTACTCTCAGCAACTCGGGTACTGCCAAACAACCGCAAACCTAAGTCAGCACAAAATACTGACATCGACGACTCTGCACAAAGAAAACGATTTCCCCCACCACCAACTATCTCCACCCAACCTCTAGTCATGCACTAGATACAACAGGAGGAGGCCGCACGGAAGAGAGAAGGCGGAAACTAGCGGAGTACGAAACACTATACTACAACACGGAAACGGACGGACACAGAACGGGAGTGCCGGCGACCGCGACGAAAACACACGGTCTCCCCCCCCCCAACAGTCCCAACCTGGTCCCGCCCCTGGGGACCCCCTTACACTCTAGGGCCCCACCCAGCCAACCACCCACTACAAAAACTAAGGGACCGGACGAACGACACACACACACAACACAATTCCAGCGCCCCGGACAAAGCGAGAGCTGGGTGCCGCCAATATCCTGCCAAGTGTCGAATTACATCCCTCAGTACCCCGCATCTCTCCACCAAGATGTCAAGGTTAAGGACCTTGTAAGGGAGGGAAAGACAAAGGGGAAAATTCGACACTGGCAATAACTGATAGCAAACACCCAAACTCACTCAACCAGACCACCAAGGATTTACAAAGACAATAACAGTTTATTAATTATAAATCGACAATACTCATTCATTCCATATGGGGGAGAGAGGCCTAACCAAAGAAGACTGAAGACAGAGGAGAGACCAAGTGAGAATAGAATGGTAAAGAAGAGGGAAAGAACCTATCAGTTCTAAGTTACCTATGGAACAAAATAACCCAAAAGCAAGAAAAGAAAAGCAAAACCTCCTTCCCCCCCCCCGGACTCCCACTACCAGCCCAACTAATTAAAGAATTTCATAATGAAAAGAAACGATAGAGGAGAGACAGACTAAATAAGATTCAAGACAGGTCAAAAAACCTTCACACCACCAAAGCAATCACAACCATTTCCACTCAGTCACTCCAAAACAGCCAGACTTCACCATTTCCTCGTCAACCATGCCAGCCTGCATGTAATTCACTCCTATTTCAGTCCCACGTCCACGGCAACACAACACAAGCACGAATACACTTAGACATCACCCAAGTCCGAGTTCCTGCGACGCACGGTCAGCTCTAAATTGTCCCACATCCAGGGCCACATGGATCAGCCAGAACAGCAGCGTTGAAGAAGTCCCGGTCCCACGTCGTCAGTTCCAGAAGATGGGAGGGGTGGACGTGACAGACCTCCAGGGGTGTCCAGAGGTGGATCCGGCCTTCTGAGACAAACAGGGTCAACGCCCTGCAGCGCGATCAATCAATACGTGTACAGGGCAAATTATCAGGGTGTGTCTGGGTGTGCATGCGCGCATGCGTGTGTACCGTGAGCGGGGACTCTATTTGATCAAGTCTACCCACTTGTTTTCAAAATTTTACTGGAAAATAACTATCAAGCAACTCATCTCATCCCTTTTTCACAATGGGATGAAATACTGAAATTATTCTTAAAACAATACAAAATATGACACAAAGACAGAGGGCTGACAAAAACAGATAAACACGACGGGACGAGTCCAAAGCGTGGGCGTCGGGATAGGAGACCCTTATTTTCCGACTTAATCTTAGTCACACAGGCACTCCAATTAGCGTGATGCGTTCGTCCCGAGTGTTTGTCAATTAAAGACAGCTAACTATAAGAGAAGGAAAGAATAGACAATATAGACATATGAATAAGGAACCCAGTCTTAGAACCTTAATCTAACCAAAAACAGACTAATTTCTCCCCAAAGACAAATTAAGACCCCTTCTGACTGGATTCCTGGCTACGTAGGAGTGCAAAAACTTGACTTGGTCACCAAGGTTTGTACCTTTTCCAAAGGTGCCCAGGAAACCTAATAAAACGGGAGAATTTGTATCTAAGGAAAACGTTACCAGTAAAGGTAACAACACACAAGAACTATAAGAGAATGTTCTAACCATGAACTTAAACTTGTAAAAAAAAAAAAAAAGGAAAAAAAAAAAAACAAAAAAAAAACTTGCCTAAATAACTGAGTACGAAACTCACCAAAACGGCGGGTGAAAGGGGGAGATGAAGAGGTAGATATGCTGGTCAGCTCCTGGCCCAGCGAAGAACCCAGGGGCTGTTCAGCCGTTCCCCACCAAGGGAAACCGGTCTGGGGCGACCAAAGGGAAGATGTGCCAGTGGTGGGGGAATAGAGATTCCCCCAAACACGCAGCGGTTTTCCTCCAACCCAAAAAGGTTAAGGACCAGCCGCTGATCTGCACCGAAGCAGACAAAAATGACCCCACTGCACTGGGACAGCGATCCCACTCGACTCAACGTTGAAATCCGAGTGCCACTTCACTCTCTTGCCTCCTCCTTCCTCCAACCCTGAACTCGTGAACACTACCTCTCCGCCAGAGTTAAACTGTACTGACACAAACTTAACGAAAAACACGTGCAGGCAGCACAAAACCGCTCAGCCACACTCCTGTCACCCAACACAAGAAGTGGAAAAGAAAAATGCAGTGGGGGATGCAGGAAAAAAAAAAAAAATAAATACACGGACAGCACGCCAAGCCCTTCCACTGACAGCCAAATGTGACAGTCTCGTGTGAAACCAGCAGACACTGCTAAGGGTGGTTTCACACTGCTAAAGCAAGGAAATCCTACACTCCTCGTTCGTAGGCTGCTCAGACACACGATAATCCCACAAGGCTGACTTTAGGTACGCACGGATAAGCATGAGCCTGTGTGTGTGTGCGCGCGCGCGCGCGCGCGCGCGTGTGTGTGTGTGTGTGTGTGTGTGTGTGTGTGTGTGTGTGTGTGTGTGTGTGTGCGTGCGTGCGTGCGTGTGTGCGTGCGTGCTTGTGTGTGTGAATGTGTGTGTGTCTGCGTGCGTGCATGCGTGTGTGTGTGTGTGCGCGTGTGTGTGTGTGTGTGCGTGCGTGCGTGTGTGTGTGTGTGTGTGTGTGTGTGTGTGTGTGTGTGTGTGTGTGTGTGTGCGAGCGCGTAAGTGCGTGTGTGTGTGTATGTGTGTGTGTGTCTGTGTGTGTGTGTGCGCGCGCTGAGTGTGTGGTGTGGTGTGGTATGCTGTGTGCCTGTGTCTGTGTCTGTGTGTGTGGCCGGAAGTACCAAGATGGCCGATGTTCAGGGTGACAGACTCACGAATCAAATGAATGACACGGAAGAGGGGAGGGAGGTGTGAAGGGGGGAGGGGAGGGGAAATAAAGGGACTGCGCTTAGGAGGGAAGGAGGGGAAGGTTGGTGAGGCGGGGGTGGGGGGTGGTGGGGGTGGGAGGGTTAGCGAGTGTCGTCTTACTGACAAAGCTCCCAACGCAGCACCCTTCAGAACACTTTGCAAACCCTGTGATACCCAGGAGGACGGTCATTTCTTGTGAGGTCAATGTACTGTAGTCTAAGAGACAAATGCTGAAGACACACAAGTCTTTGAAGAAAGGGGACGGGTTTTTTTTTAAACTGTAAATTAGCTTGGTAAGAAGAAAACTGGAACTGTTAAGGAAGAAATTCAGTTTTTGAAAAGGAAGATCATCGTCATCATCGGTATTATCATCATTATCATTATTGTCGTCGCAGTCTTCGTCTTCATGTTCGTCGTCGTCGTCGTCGTCTTTCTCCTCCTTCTCCTGCTCCTGCATCTTCTTGTTCTTTCTTCTTCTTCTTCTTCTTCTTCTTCTTCTTCTTCTTCTTCTCGCTCGGCATTATCATCAGCAGCAGCAGCAGCAGCAGCAGCAGCAGCAGCAGCAGCAGCAGCAGCAGCAGCAGCAGCATATGTTATTGTTGTTGTTTGTTGCTGTTGTTGTTTTCTTCTTCTTCTTCTTCTTCTTTTTTCTTCTCTTCTATAACCACCACCACCACCACCACCATCATCATCATCATCATCATCATCACCGTCATCATTTACCATCATCATCATCATCATCATCATCATCATCATCATCATCATCTCTCTTCTTCTTCTTCTGCCTGCTCTCGCTCCTTTCTCCGCCCCCCTCCCCCATTCCCCACCCCCCCCCCCCTTTCCGCCCATTCCTCTTCCAGTTCATTCACACTGCCACGGTGTCCCGCCCAGTCTGCCAGCACAGATAACAAATGCATCTTCCAACCTTTGTCCTGTGCAGGCTGCACACCAACAATCAACGCGCCAAAGCCTTGCTTAAGGGGTCGAGTATTTATAGACTGGCGCAGTTAGATTGTTTGGAGAATGTTCACTATGTCCGAAAGCCGATTCTCCTCGTTTACTTTCCTATGGCCATCAAGGGACAAGCCAGGGGGGGGGGGGGGGGGGGGGGGGGCTCCAAGCAGATTATAAAATCAAAGGAATGGGATTATTTTGTGCACTTCAGGCTGGCGCAAAGATAGGGTGACGGGTGAGTGCAAAGGACTGAAATGTGACGTCAGCTAAGGGGAAGGTCATGTGTTTGAAGAGTGTTTGTGACTGCATCGGTGAAGACTCCCCCCCCCCCCCCCCCCCCTCCCTCCCCCCCCCCCCCCCCCAAGGAAAAAAAAAAGAAAAAAAGGGGAATGATAGGTGGGGAGTTGTTAATTTGAAGAATTACCGGTTCAACATCAAATGCTGATTTCAAAACGAGGTGACTGAGGGCGGAAAATCGAAGCAAATTTGAAAAAAAAGAAAGGGGCGTTAGCTCTGCCAGGCCATTCAGACAAACAGATTACAGGACTACAATCTCTTTGTCTGCATCGTCTGGCGGAACTAATTATCTTTTCTTTTTAGAATTCCATGCTGGCTCAAATTAATGGTACGCCTCAAAACGCTTAAAGGATCACAGTGTTGGTAGAGCAAAATCCCTATGGTAGGCCTCAAAACGCTTAAAGGATCACAGCGTTGGTAGAGAGCAAAATCCCTATGGTAGGCCTCAAAACGCTTAAAGGGTCACAGCGTTTGGTAGAGCAAAATCCCTATGGTAGGCCTCAAAACGCTTAAAGGATCACAGCGTTGGTAGAGCAAAATCCCTATGGCAGGCCTCAAAACGCTTAAAGGATCACAGCGCTGGTAGAGCAAAATCCCTATGGTAGGCCTCAAAACGCTTAAAGGATCATAGCGCTGGTAGAGCAAAATCCCTATGGTAGGCCTCAAAACGCTTAAAGGATAATAGCGTTGGTAGAGCAAATCCTAATTGAGGCGTGTAGCCAGCAGCCAGCCAGTGT
>JADBJO010005032.1:129072-131572 GCA_016801955.1 Conus betulinus | reverse complement strand
CAAGGGCTAGTGCATTTGGCGTGGGTAGCTGATGAAGTTAACATATTGGCATGAGTTCTAACACCCATAAGACAGTTGCACAAAGTGAGGCGACTGCAGGCGGAGATCTAAACATATTTTAAAATTAATCACTATGACTCCACCAAAACAACGTGAATGAACGAATCACAAAGACTAACACGACGCGTTTCGACCTCTTAGGTCGAGGAGCCGGAATAGCTCAGTGGTAAAGCGCCGGACTCGTAATCTTGGGGGTGCAGGCTCGAATCTCCGCCGGGCCGTTTCGGTACAGGGGGATTTTCTCGCGGAGTTAACATTAGTTCTGACTCCATTTTTCTATACAGTCCTTCGAATGAGACTATAAACCGAGGTTCCGTGTATGAACGCACGCATAAGATCTTACACACACGTAAAATCCTATCACCAACTTTCGGAAGAGAAGGCCAGTTTGGCCGTTGGTATGGGTGATACGTTACACATAGCATGCACCTTCCCCGAAGTTGGAGTATGGCTGCCTTAATGGCGGGATTAAAAAAAAAAAAAAAAAAAAAAAAACGTCACACACACAAAACTCCACTCCGTATACAGGCGGTGCCCGCAGGAGAACCAGCCTGCGTACGCAGAAGAAGAAGAAGACTCCTTATGTCGTCTTCAGGCAAGACAGACACAACACTCAGACAACGAAAATGAAGAAACGAGCAGTCACTAATTATCTGTTTCGAATTCGGTTGCAAGATGGGCGCTGAATGAAAACGAGGCCGTCCGGAAGGAGACAATGCGAATTGAAGCTGTGATGATGACAATAATAGCAGTGATCGCAATAATGATCATGATGATGAAACCATTGAAAAAAAAATGATGAAAAGAAGATCCTTACCACTTTTGGTGATAATACACAATAGCAGTGGTAGCCTGAGAGAAAGGAGAGGGCTTAAAGGATTGTTGAACAGCACGGTTGTCGTGGCAACAGTGTTAGTCGCGGTGATGATGGTGGTGATAATATCAATCATTATCCGAATTCGACAAAGATAAGTGATTGCTCGTTCGTCATTTTCGTTGTCCTGGCTGTTGTTTATCTTGCTTGAAGGAGACCTAAGAGGTCGAAAACGCGTGGCGTTTTTGTCTTGTGATTCGTTTGCCCACGTTGTTCAGTGGAGGCATACAGACAGTGCTTGGCATCGTAAGCGTGAAACAGCAGAGACGTATTCAGAGCATATTCTGTAAGCACGTTGGTACTAGTGTGTTTCATGTGCCTGTATTTGCTTGGCCACTTTGGGACAGGTTGCCCTCCTAAAGACTGTGGCAAATAACACACTTATCTCCCCTTGCAAGGCCTCTTGGACTGGAATCTATCGAAAGGTTCGACATCTGAGGTAAGGCAAGAGCCACTTGAGGTTATCTGGAGTAGGTCTGCTCCTTTGTTGTTCGGCTTTCTCCACAAGTGATTTGCACTGGGCGCTGTTGACGATGGTAGTGTGTGTGTGTGTGTGTGTGTGTGTGTGGTGTGTGTGTGTGTGTGTGTGTGTGTGTGTGTGTGTGTGTGTGTGTTGCACATGTACACACACACAACACACACACACACACACACACACACACACACACACACACCACACACACACACACACACACACACACACGAAGCATGTAGGCGGGTAAGAGAGAGAGAGAGAGAGAGAGAGAGAGAGAGAGAGAGAGAGAGAGAGAGAGAGATTCGAATCAAAAACGCTAACAAAGACCATCCTTAAAGACAGAAATTGACAACAACATTGTTGACGATAACAGATATCTTGCTGTTCACCAGTTTAAAGAGATGCCGATACCGACATTATAACAATGGCAAGTGCAATATGTTATTCATTACTCTGATTGATAAAAGTCGTTGGTTGACAATCTGCATAGATTAGATTGATAAACATTAGAAAATTTTGACGTATTGTCCTAAGGAAATACGTCTATACTGAAACTGTCCGTAGGTCTCTTTTTTTTTTTTTTTTTTTTTCTTTTTTTTTTTTTTTTTTTTGATAAAAAAGGAATCCTTACGGGGTTTTTGTGTTATATGCTTTCAAAGCAGCAAAATACTCACTTGTCTTGAACTCATTATTATTACTAAATGGACGTAGAGACTGTCAACCAATACTTCAAAGACACACCATCATATGTGATTCACGAAAACACACTCTCTTTCACAAAACTTCAGAAAACCATTCTGGAATCTTTTTTTTTTTTTTTTTTTTTTTTTCGATTAACAATAATCATCATCTACCGTCCAAAACCAAAAACGCTTGAAGGAGAAAATACCTCCCAACAGTTGTCATTTGTGTCAAGCTAATTTGGATGAGATACAGATAGTGTAGCAGTAGAAGTAGAACTTTCATTTTACGTCTTTTCACAAAAAAATCATGTGATATTAGACGAATCCAGATAACGGAGCTTCTTTGAATTCTCATGATTAAATTCATCTTCTCCAAAACTTGAACACTGGCTCAACCAAGACAGGGCC
>JADBJO010005032.1:101572-104072 GCA_016801955.1 Conus betulinus | reverse complement strand
TTTTTCTCCCTTTTTTTTTTTTTTTTTTTTTTTTTTAGTCAACAGCCAATCGAAAAGTGTTTATAATTTCAAAAGCCGATGAATCCCAGAAACTACAGAACTTCATTTCCATCCAGTGGAACAAGAACTTGATGTCATACAACCAAACAAAAATTATGCTTAGATTTGAACAAAAAATCAAACAACTAACGCCAACCAATAGCCATAATTAACTTCCATCAGACAAGAGCAAAGGTTCTAATAACTAATCAAACGAAAAACTGAAGATTATTATTAGACTCTGTTAAAAGATTCCAAAGAACGATGTAACACCTTTAAAAGATTCCATCAGAAAAATTCCAAACGCCAGTCAAAAACTATGGAAAGATTCTAACAATCAATTAAAACGCTACTGGAAAATTGTAACAACCAATCAAACGCTAAAGGAAGTTCTAACAACCAATCAAATGCATTTTGAAAGACCACTAATCAAAACTTTAATAGACTTCAACAGCCAATCAAACACCGTCAGTAGACTCCAACATCCATCGAACTTTACCAGCATATTTCTACAGCCAGTCAAACGCTACCAGCATATTTCAACAGCCAATCAAACCCTATCATCAGATCCCAACAGCCAGCCAATCAAATGCAATCAGTATATTCCAACTGCCGATCAAACGCCATCAACAGATCCCAACTGTCAATCAAACACGGTCAGTGTATTCCAACAGCGAATCAAACGCCATGAGCAGACTTCAGCAGCCAATCAAACGCTGTTGGTGGCAATGATTTCCTTATAGAGCTTGACCGAGTCTTTGGCGGTTCTCTTTCACTGGGGGTGGTGGAAGTCCACGTGGAAGAGGCCGAAGCACTCCGTGTATCCTTGCTCCCATTCAAAGTTGTCCATCAGGGACCAGCAGTAGTAGCCCCGCACGTCCACCCCGTCCTCTGACAGCGCACCTTGGTGGACAGCAGTCAGGTGATGCTGTATGTAGCTCTGTCTGCCAACATCCTGCAAAGTTCCAGGAGTTTCAGAAAACCCGTTCTCTGTGATGTACATCGCTGGTGACCCGTACTGACCCCGGATGTAGTTCAACAACTTCCGGAGTCCCCAGGGCACGGAGTACAGCCACTCGGACTGCCCCCTTGTCCACTGGGGGTCGGTGCGTTGCTCAATGTTGCTGTCCCCTCTGAAGGTGGGATCGTTCTCCTCTGTCCCCGCCACAATGTAACGCATGGTGTAGTAGTTCAAACCAAAGAAGTCTGCTGACCCTTTGACATAAGCCTTCTCCTCCTCCGTGAAGAGCGGCAGACGAGACTGACCTCCCTTGGCTCGAGCAGTCATGCATTGTTTCAGGGTGGCGGGTAGTCGCCAATCACAAAGATGGGGTGGGCGTAGATGCCGAGGGTGAACTGCATGTACTGTTCGGCTGCCGCCACGTCTTCCTGTTTGGTTGGAGCTGGTGCCTCCGCCCAATCACTTTGCAGACTGATACCCACCTGACCATGCTGGGTAGTTTTGAATTTGTTCTGGTACATCCAATAGACTTGCGCGTGCGCCCGAATGACGTTGTGAGCGCATGCGTAAGAGCCTTGTTCCACCATGTCCTTGCGGCCAGGGGCGTGGAGTCCTCGAATATAGCCAAGGTGGGTGAACATGCCGGGTTCATTGAACGTCAGCCACATTTTCACCCTGTCCCCAAAGGCCTGGAAGCAGGCCTGGGCGTAGTGCACGAAGTAAGGGATGATCTCCTCCTTGGGCCAGCCCCCGACCCTCTCCTCCAGCACGTGCGGCAGGTCCCAGTGGTACAAGGTCACTCACGGCTTGATCCCATTGGCCAGCAGGCTGTCAATCACCTGGTTGTAGTAGGCCACGCCCTCTGGGTTGACGGCACCAATCAGAGGGTCGGGAATGATTCGAGACCAGGAGAGGGACAGGCGGTAAGAAGAGACCCCTAGCTCTTTCAGTAAACTGACGTCATCTTCGTACTTGTGATAGGAGTCACAGGCTACGTCACCATTGCTGCCGTCACACATTGCCGCCCGCGTGGGTAAAGGCGTCCCAGATGCTGTGACTTTTACCTCCAAGGTTCCAGCCTCCCTCAATCTGATAGGAGGCAGTTGCGGCGCCCCACAGGAAGCCTTCCGGGAAATGACGTTTCGCGCTGTCTGACGTCATCACGTACGTCAGTCGTGTGCCGTGTGCACCTTGTGGTTTGACCACCTGTCTCTGCACCACCTCAGAGGCAGTGTACCCACGCCGCTCATTCCGACACCCCGTCCACAGCCACAGCCCCGTCGGCCGCGCCGTAGCCCCGGCACTGGCAATTCACAGGGGACAGCTAATGTCAAGTCGTGAAGAGGCAACCCACCGGAGGAGACACTGCACTGCTGCTGTGTTACTTCGGTGGTGTTCAGTGGCGCCTGTTCTGATCTAACATACGCAGGGCACCACCTACTATTTTTTTTTTTCTTTTTTTTTTTTTTATAGATGTCCGTTTCATTCCGAACATTTTTT
>JADBJO010005032.1:40000-98779 GCA_016801955.1 Conus betulinus | reverse complement strand
TTTCACTCTCCCCCCTCTCTCCTCTCTCCCACTTTTCACTGCTCCATTTCCTATCTTTCTCTCCCCTTTCACTCTCCCTCTTCGATCTCCACTTTCACAGCCACCAATCGCTCCTCTCCCTGTCACTATCCCCTATCTCTCTCTTCTCTCTTCCATACCTCCTGCACCTGTTCCAGAAAGACTAACCCCCACCCCCACCCCCCCATCCCCCGATGTGGACGTCACCGTGTCCACTGGGGGGCGGGCGTTTGATCAACTGTTGCTGTTCCCCTCTGGTAGGTGGGATCGTTCTCCTCTGTCCCCGCCACAATGTAACGCGTGGTGTTAGTAGTAGTCAGACCAAAAGAAGTCCGCGACCCCTCGAGGGGCATGTTGCAAAGGCCAAACAGGGATGAAAACAAATGACGGAATGGCCGCCCGCAGAGATATATCAAAATGCACACACACACACACACACAAACACACACACACAACACACAGGTGTGGGTGTGTGTTGTGTGTGTGTGCGTGCGTGCGTGCGTGCGTGCGTGCGCCGGCAGCGCGCGCAGTTGGGTGTGTGTTTGCATGTGTGTGTGTGTGTGGTGTGGTTGTGTGTGTTTGTCAGTGTGTGTGTGTGGTGTGTGTTGTGCCGTGTGGTGTGTGTGTGTGCGAAGCGTGTGCGTGCGTGAGTGTGTGTGCGCGCTGGGCTGTGTATGATAGTGTGGTGTGTGTGTGTGTGGTGTGGTGGTGGTGTGTTGTGTGTGCGCGCGCGCCCGCGCTGCGCGCTCCGCGTGTATGTGTGTGTGGTGTGCGCGCGTGCGAGCGCACGTGCGTGCGTGCGTGCGCGCGTGGCGTGCGTGCCGTGTGTGTGTCCCCACTCTCAAAAATTACCTACTTACCTTTTGACATAAACCTTCTCCTCCTCCGTGAAGAGCGGAGGGACGAGACTGACCTCCCTTGGCTCGAGCAGTCATGCGTGTTTCAGGGTGGGGGGGTAGTCGCCATTCACGAAGATGGGGTGGGCGTAGATTGCCGAGGGTGAAATGCATGTACCGTTCGGCTGCCGCCACGTCTTCCTGATTTGGGCTGGAGCTGGTGCCTCCGCCCAAATCACCTTTGCAGAGACTGATACCCACCTGACCTGAACGGAGGGATTTGATTGGTGGAAAAATTTAAAAACGGAATTAGGCCGAAAATGGCAGAGAATCTACAATACACATGCTCAAAGTCGTAAGTTTTGCTTTTAATTAAGAGAGATGACTTGGTCTGGTACAATCTCAGAGGAGTGGGTAAAACAACTGTTTTGTCATTCATCTAGTAGTTCCACCGAATCGATCACCTCGACGCGGGATAAATATACCCACAAGACTGATAATAGGAGTAGACACAAACTATCGGGATGATCTGGTAATGTATAGCTCCCCAACTGGTAGAAAAACTGTATCACGTGAGTGGGAAGTAGTAGAATGATCGATCGAAGACCTTACACACACACACACACACACACACACACACACATACACACACACACACACACCACACACACACCACCACCACCCACACCATCACCACCACCACCACCACCACCACTACCAGAACAATCGGGTGATACGGTCCCCGACTGGGAAATAACTTAAAGCATAAGAATAGGAACAAAAAGTAGGCCATGGTTGTGAAATAAACATCCATACCACCAGAACAACTTGGCCATCCAGAGAAGAATAACTACACGTATTTAAAGATAGTGGAGTGCTATAATAGCTATAATACTAGATGCACACCCACTATACCCCAACGACAAACAACGTTCAATATGGACGACAGTTTTTTTTTTTTTTCCATTGGGGCGCCCGGGAGTGTGGAACACAATTACTTGCTGTGCTACACGTGATACTCGTAAATACATACCCATGCTGGGTAGTTTTGAATTTGTTCTGGTACATCCGATAGACTTGCGCGTGCGCCGAATGACGTTGTGTTGTGAGCGCCATGCGTAAGAGCCTTGTTTCCACCATGTCCTTTGCGGACAGGGGGCGTGGAGGTCCTCGCGAACGTAGCCAAGGTGGGTGAACATGCCGGGTTCATTGAACGTCAGCCACATTTTCACTGTACAGTGTCATCAATCACCCACATTTCCAGCTGTACAGTGACATCAATCAGCCACATCTGCCAGCGTGTACAGTGTCATCAATCTAGCCACATGTTCACCTGTACAGTGTCATCAATCAGCCACATGTTCACCTGTACAGTGTCATCAATCAGCCACATCTTCACCTGTACAGTGTCATCAAGGAGCCACATCATCACCTGTACAGTGTCATCAATGAGCCACATCTCTTCACCTGTACAGTGTCATCAATGAGCACATCATCACCTGTACAGTGTCATCAATGAGCCACACATTCTTCACCTGTATACAGTGTCATCAAGGAGCACACATCTTCACCTGTCACCGTTACAGTGTCATCAATCACCCACATCTTCACCTGTACAGTGTCATCAAGGAGCACACATCTTCACCTGTACAGTGTCATCAATGAGTCACATCTTCACCTGTACAGTGTCATCAATGAGCCACATCTTTCACCGTTACAGTGTCATCAATGAGCCACATCTTCACCTGTACAGTGTCATCATGAACCACATTTTCACCTGTACAATATCATCAATGAGCCGCATCTTCACCTGAAGAATGTCATCAATGAGTCACATCCTTTACCTGTACAGTGTCATCAATCATCCGCACCTTCACCTTCCAGTGTAATCAATGAGCCACATCGTCACCTGTACGATGTCATCAATGAGCAACATCTTCACCTGTACAGTGTCATCAAATGAACCACATCATCACCTGTACAGTGTCATCAATGAGCCACACTTCACCTGTACAAGGGTCATCAAGGAGCCACATCGTCACCTGTACAGTGTCATCAATGAAACCACATCTTCACCTGTACAGTGTCATCAATGAGTCACATCTTCACCTGTACAGTGTCATCAATGAGAAACATCTTCACCTTTACAGTGTCATCAATGAGTCACATCTTCACCTTTACAGTGTCATCAATGAGCCACATCTTCACCTGTACCGTGTCATCAATGAACCACATCTTCACCTGTACAGTGTCATCAAGGAGCCACATCGTCACCTGTACAGTGTCATCAAGGAGCCACATCTTCAACCTGTACAGTGTCATCAAGGAGCAACATCGTCACCTGTACAGTGTCATCAGTGAACCACATCTTCACCTGTACAGTGTCATCAAGGAGCCACATCTTCACCGTACAGTGTCATCAAGGAGCCACATCTTCACCTGTACAGTGTCATCAAGGAGCCACATCTTCACTGTACCTTACAGGAGTCATCACAGTGTCACCAACACCCACATCACCGTACTGTACAGTGTCATCAAGGAGCCACATCTTCACCTGTACAGTGTCATCAATGAGCAACATCTTCACCTGTACAGTGTCATCAATCAGCCACATCTTCACCTGTACAGGTCATCAATGAGCCACAACTTCACCTTTACAGTGTCATCAATCACCCAACATCTGTCACCTGTACAGTGTCATCAATGAGCCACATCTTCACCTGTACAATGTCATCAAGTGAGCCACATCTTCACCTTTACAGTGTCATCAATGAGCCACATCTCACCTGTACAGTGTCATCAATGAGTCACATCTTCACCTGTACAGTGTCATCAATCAGCCAACATCTTCACCTGTACAGTGTCATCAAGGAGCCACATCTTCACTGTACCAGTGTCATCAATGAAGCCACCACATTTTCACCTGTACAGTGTCATCAATGAGCCACATCTTCACCTGTAGAATGTCATCAGTGAGCCACATCTTTACCTGTACAGTGTCATCAATCATCCACATCTTCACCTGTCCAGTGTCATCAATGAGCCACATCGTCACCTGTACTGTAACAGTGTCATCAAGGAGCAACATCTTCACCTGTACAGTCATCAAGGATCACATTCTTCACCTGTACAGTGTCATCATGAACTGTCACATCTTCACCTGTACAGTGTCATCAAGGAGCCACATCTTCACCTGTACAGTGTCATCAATGAAACCACATCATCACCTACATAATGTCATCAATGAGCCACATCGTCTACTGTACAGTGTCATCAATGAGCCACATCTTCACCTGTACAGTGTCATCAATCAGCCACATCTTCACCTTTACAGTGTCATCAATGAACAACATCCACCTGTACAGTGTCATCAATGAGCCACATCTTCACCTGTACAGTGTCATCAATGAACCACATCTTCACCTACATAATGTCATCATCAATGAGCCACATCTTCAACACCTGTACAGTGTCATCAAGGAGCCACATCTTCACCTGTACAGTGTCATCAAGGAGCCCACATCTTCACCTGTACAGTGTCATCAAGGAGCCACATCTTCACCTGTACAGTGTCATCAATGAGCCACATCTTCACCTGTACAGTGTCATCAATGAGCCACATCTTCACCTGTACAGTGTCATCAATGAGCCACATCTTCACCTGTACAGTGTCATCATGAGCCACATCTTCACCTTTACAGTGTCATCAATGAGCCACATCTTCACCTGTACAGTGTCATCAATGAGCCACATCTTCACCTGTACAGTGTCATCAAGGAGCCACATCTTCACCTGTACAGTGTCATCAAGGAGCCACATCTCACCCTGTACAGTGTCATCAGTGAACCACATCATCACCTGTACAGTGTCATCAAAGAGCCACATCTTCACCTGTACAGTGTCATCAAAGTGAACATCAACTGTACATCATCACCTGTACAGTGTCATCAAAGAGCCTCATCTTCACCTGTACAGTGTCATCAGTGAACCACATCTTCACCTGTACAGTGTCATCAGTGAACCACATCTTCACCTGTACAGTGTCATCAAAGAGCCACATCTTCACCTTTACAGTGTCATCAATGAGCCACATCGTCACCTGTACAGTGTCATCAATGAGCCACATCTTCACCTGTACAATGTCATCAATCACCACATCTTCACATGTACAGTGTCATCAATCAGCCATATCTTCACCTGTACAATATCATCAATGAGCCACATCTTCACCTTTACAGTGTCGTCAATGAGCCACATCTTCACCTTTACAGTGTCATCAAGGAGCCACATCTTCACCTGTACAGTGTCATCAATGGAACCACACATCTTCACCTTTACAGTGTTCATCAATGAGCCACATCTTCACCTGTACAGTGTCATCAAGGAGCCACATCTTCACCCTTACAGTGTCATCAATGAGTCACATCTTTACCTGTACAGTGTCATCAATGAGCCACATAATCACACCTGTATGCCTCAATGAGCCACATCTTCACCTGTACAATGTCATTAATGTCGCTTGTTGTCGGCATGTATGGCGGTTTGTTAAAAAAAAAAAATGCACACTTCCAGTTATGTGCTTGTTGACATCCATTGGCACACATGCCTGTGTGAGCTCTCTCTCTCTCTCTCTCTCTCTCTCTCTCTCTCTCTCTCTCTCTCTCTCCTGTACACACACACGCACACACACACACATACATACACCCACCACCACCACCACCATCACCCCACTCCACTACATAGATAGATAGATAGATAGATAGATAGATAGATAGATAGATAGATAGAGATAGATACTTCACTAACAGAGAGACCCACCCTGTCAACAAAAAGCATACAGACAGACCAGACAGACAGACAGACACCTCTCTACTGACAGACACACAGACCACTGTCACCAAAGATAGAGATAGATAGACCCAGATAGATAGATAGCTACAGATAGATAGACAGACAGACAGACAGACAGACAGTCCACAGACCATACCAGACAGATCATCACAACTAGCAGATAGATACACAGAAGACAGACACCCACAGGACCCACCAACCGTGTCCCCAAAGGCATACAGACAGACAGACAGACAGACACTGTCTAACAGACACGGACCTATCCTATCCCCAAAAGACAGACAGACCGACAGACAGATCATCTCCAACAGACCCAGATCCACCCTGTCCCCAAAGACAGACAGACAGAGAAACAGGCCACACCTCTCTACACCTCTCTAACAGACACAACCCACCCTGTCCCCAAAGACAGACAGACAGACAGGTACCTCTCCAACAGACACAGACCCACCCTGTCCCCAAAGACAGACAGACAGACAGACACCTCTCCAACAGACACAGACCCACCCTGTCCCCCAAAGACAGACAGACCGACAGACACCTCTCCAACAGACACAGACCCACCCTGTCCCCAAAGACAGACAGACAGACAGACACCTCTCCAACAGAGACAGACCCACCCTGTCCCCAAAGACAGACAGACCGACAGACACCTCTCCAACAGACACAGACCCACCCTGTCCCCAAAGACAGACAGACAGACATACACCTCTCCAACAGACACAGACCCACCCTATCCCCAAAGACAGACAGACAGACAGACACCTCTCCAACAGACACAGACCCACCCTGTCCCTAAAGACAGACAGACAGACAGACACCTCTCCAACAGACACAGACCCACCCTGTCCCCAAAGACAGACAGACAGACACCTCTCCAACAGACACAGACCCACCCTGTCCCCAAAGACAGACAGACAGACAGACACCTCTCCAACAGACACAGACCCACCCTGTCCCCAAAGACAGACAGACAGACAGACACCTCTCCAACAGACACAGACCCACCCTGTCCCCAAAGACAGACAGACAGACAGACACCTCTCCAACAGATACAGACCCCCCCTGTCCCCAAAGACAGACAGACAGACAGACACCTCTCCAACAGACACAGACCCACCCTGTCCCCAAAGACAGATAGACAGACAGACACCTCTCCAACAGACACAGACCCACCCTGTCCCCAAAGGCAGACAGACAGACAGACACCTCTCCAACAGACACAGACCCACCCTGTCCCCAAAGACAGACAGACAGACAGACAGACAGACACCTTTCCAACAGACACAGACCCACCCTGTCCCCAAAGACAGACAGACAGACAGACACACCTCTCCAACAGACACAGACCCACCCTGTCCCCAAAGGCAGACAGACAAACACCTCTCCAACAGATACAGACCCACCCTGTCCCCAAAGACAGATAGACAGACACCTCTCCAACAGACACAGACCCACCCTGTCCCCAAAGACAGACAGACAGACAGACACCTCTCCAACAGACACAGACCCACCCTGTCCCAAAAGGCCAGACAGACAGACACCTGTCCAACAGACACAGACCCACCCTGTCCCCAAAGACAGACAGACAGACACCTGTCCAACAGACACAGCCCACCACCCTGTCCCCAAAGGCTGGAAGCAGACCTGGGCGTAGTGCACGAAGTAAGGGATGATCTCCTCCTCGGGCCAGCCCCCGACCCTCTCCTCCAGCACGTGCGGCAGGTCCCAGTGGTACAAGGTCACACACGGCGTGATCCCATTGGCCAGCAGGCTGTCAATCACCTCGTTGTAGTAGGTCCACGCCCTCTGGGTTGACGGCACCAATCAGAGGGTCGGGAATGATTCGAGGCCAGGAGAGGGACAGGCGGTAAGAAGAGACCTAGAAGTGACCAGTAAACAAGGGTAAGATGAAGAGCGCCCCAAGTGGAATGAGTGAACTGGGATGGGATCACAAAGTAACCTAAGATAGATGAGATAATGTCGAGGGTTGACTGCCAGAACCCCAATATACGTGTATATAAGTGCGATACTGGGCGCTGGCAGTCAACCCTCGATATGTGACCAAAAAATAGATGAGAAGTGACCTAGAATGAGATGACAAGTAAACAAGAGTAAGATGAAAAGTGTCCTGAAATTAGATGAGGTGTGACCTAGAATGAGAAAAGAACTAGAAGTGACTTCAAATATCATGAGAAGCGACCTTGAATAAGATCATGACTGACCATAAAATCATGACAAGTGACCCATAAAAGATGACAAGTGACCCATAAAAAGATGGCAAGTGACCCATAAAAAGATGACAAAATGACCTGACGTAAGAAAGGGGATCTACAGTAAATATATAAGTGACTTAGATAAAAATAACTGACCTAGAACAAAAAAAAAAAAAATGACCTACCGTAAAAAAGGACAAGTGGCTTCGAATAAATATTAAAATGTTCATATAATACATCCACCAAACATAATCAAACGAATCACAAGACAAAACACGTCGCGTTTCGACCTCTCAGGGTTTTTTTTCAGGCAAGATAAACAACTCTCTGGACAACGAATATGAAGAACGAGCAATCTTAAATAGATGACCAAAAGCGAAATACAAAACAGCGGAGGGTAGGAGTCAGTATGAATCAAAGCCATACAGTTGCAAAGTGAGGCGAGTTTAGATACCTGCCTGCAATCGAATCACTTCGCTACTGGCTTCGAGTAAGATCAGAAGTGACCTAGAATGAGATGGGATTTTTTTAAGGTGACACAAGATAAGAAGCTATCCAGAACAAGATAAGGAATAACCTAGTGTGGGACCAGAAGTGACCTAGAATAAAGAAAAAAAAGGGGGAAATGCTCTAACATAAGATGGATAGTGACCTAGATTAAGATGAGAAATGAGGTAAATTGAAATGAGAAACGACCTAGATATAAAGACGAGAAGTGACAAAAGCATAACGAGCATAACGTGAGAAGTGACAACACTGAAGCCAGTGGGCGGAGCTTATCCGCCATGTTGGATAACCCAAAACATCGATCTGGTGTTGAGGTTTTTGCGGTCTACTTAGCGTTGTATTTCCACACAGTCAAACGGAATTGGAATGCGATAAGAAACAGAAACGATCACATCAAAGTTACATACTCTCTCTCTCTCTTTTTTTTAAATGATGTTGCGTAATTGACTGGAAACGTCCCGAAAGTTGAAGGAAATGCAGAAACAATCAGCGGCAACGTCGCATCGCACAGACACACTAAGCACTGTGCACAGTTTGTGTACACAGCTTTGGAAAGGCTTGTAAACCGCACATATGCAAAAATCAATATCATCATCTTTTATGTGAGGTATTTGTCTTATGAAGTATAAAATATCAAACTAACAAACTTCCGGATTTCCCTCAATCAATAAGATTCATTCATTTCATTCGATCATCTCTCATTCTCTCTCTCTCTCTCTCTGCCTTTGCTCATTTCAACTAAGATTAGATAATATATGTAAAACAGACCAAAAAAAAAAGCTTATCTTTTCCCCTCAACCCAAAAATGTTTCCCGTATGACGTATTTGACTAAGTAATTTTTGCTAAAGCCTGAGGCTCAGTGTGAAAAACTGCCTATGCACAAAACAGTCGAAAACAAAATAAAAAATAAATGCCAAAGCGAATAAAAAAAAAAAATAAGTAACAATGGCAAAAAAATGTTTGTCTAAAGTAGTAGCAATGCTGTATAAATGTTTCTGTCTGTGCACTCTCTACTCTAAATCAAAAAATAAAAGTCTCTCGCCGCCGGAAACAGCTCAAAAGGTCAAAAGCAGAAAAAGTAATTAAATCATCATAAAATGTATAAGCATAAAAAATAAAAATCTCAAAAAAAAAATATGCAATCTATTGAAATATTCTTGAAACAAATAATAACAACAAAAAAAAAAAACAAGAAATTTTCATAAATGACTAACCAAAAAAAACAAAAGTGGCAAAAAAAAAAAATTCATTAAACAGTCCGAGTTTCAATAAAGGTTTAGCGATCTAAAGTGTATTTCCTGCGAATGGTAATGTCACTAAACGAAAGTTTACTGTTTCCAATGGTGAAATTTTGCCAACTCTCTCTCTCTCTCTCTCTCTCTCTCTCTCTCTCTCTCAACAGCTCGAGTATATGAAATATTGCTGGCTGAGCAATACAAACAAACAAAAAAAACAAGAAGTCATTTGACACAATTACTCACCAGTTGAAGTTATTGGCCAAGAAAATAAAACAGCTTTGTTGTTGGAAACTTGTCTGCTTTTACATTTCAGGTTTTGTTTCAGATCTAAAGTGTATTTCCTGCCAGCATAATAGTATCTCACTTGCAAATATGTTCCACAGTAGCTTTCATAAGAAGCACAACATGATATATTCAAGGGATCCTGATCAAACATATGAGACTGCATAGACGTGAACAGTTCTTTTCCAACCAATGTTTCCAGTATGGCATGCACAAGTTTGCGACACTGTACGTTTGAAATACATCTTGTGTCTTGGTGAAAGACACTGAAACAAATCGCCTGAAGAACATTTCTGCTGCAATGCATATGATGATGACGTCGGAGGAAGGTGTAACAAGTGCACCTCTGGTTTTCTCATTGATTAAAGAATGTATAGAGCTCTTGCTCTTCATTGTGTCCACCTCAATCAGTGCACCAGTACAAGTTTCACAATGGAACAGTCTTTTTCAGTTTGTACACAACAAAGCCTGCAATGTAAGCAACAATTTTTTCTGCGAGCACTGTGATAACTGAGAGGCTGAAGGAGAAACATAACAATGGTCAGGCAGTCATCATCCACCATCATGGGTCTTTGGTGAGAAATGTTTATGGCCCTTGCTGACGGAACACTCTCCGTTTCATTGCTAATGTAACCCTTTCTACTTGAAACATTTAACACAGGAACACATTGCAATGGCAGACAGTTACCCCAGCAGTTACCGCAGGACTTCTTGAATTTCATTATGCATTAAACAACTTTTTGTAGGCCCCAGAAAAAACTGTTTACAACTTGGATTGTTGTTGCAGCCAAAACATGCTTCTGATTTTACCAAAGAACAACAACTCGATGTGATCCTGGCTAAATTTATAACTCAGCAATGTAAGGTAAGGTTGCCCTTCTGAATTAATGTTGAGTACAGTGCAGTTAAGCTGTTGATGCACAAAAGAAAGCCAATAAATCCTGTTTTTTCTGTTACCTATTGTCATGGGTTTACCGTTTTTGCTTTCTGTCAAAGACAAAATATAATCTTTGGCTTTGACAAAAAATCCAATCCAGTACTTTTTCAATATTTTTCTCACTGAGAGGCGTCTTCAGTTACATGCTTTTAAATTTCTGGAGTTCAAGTGTGTCAAAAAGAGCGTTGAAAATTTTTCAGTAAAAGTATTGTCTCTTCACACCCTTCAAAATCTTCAAATCCAACAGATTCACTGAGTCTGTGCCGCAAGCTTCACATTCATTTTCTTTTTTGCCATTGATTTTTGCAACCGATGTTTTTGAAGCATTGTGTGAGAAGTGAGAGAGGAAAGAGCAACAAATACTTTGCCAAAGACCAGGGAGACCTGCCGGAAAAGAGGGGAGAGAGTGAGGCAACAAGAGGACAGACAGAGTGAGAGAGAGACAGGAGAGAGATGAATGAGAGAGTCATTTTTCAATTACGGGATCGAAAAGTATCACTATGTATTCATCAGTTCACAATTAATAGTAAAAAGTTAACCCTATTCCAACTCGCAAAGCTCCCCCCATCAGGTAGCACACACCACACACACCACACCCAATGTCACACACACACTGAGGGGGGCCTTGCCACAAACGGCCTCTGGTGCTGCAGCCAAAGAAGCCGTCCTTGGGAAACCTACCTCAAACGTTCCAACGTGCTTTTCAGAACTTGTCAGCATAAAAAACAATGCTTCTTTGGGCGTCTAAGTGGTCAGGTCAAAAGATACTCCATGACAAATCAAACTACTAACTGATTCCCGTCAGAATCCACTTGCTCTCTTACTGCCATTTCATCAAATGAAAGGCAACAGACTACATTTTGGAACTTCAAACTTCACTTCTTGTACCAGAATTTGTCAGGGCTACAAATAAGTTCTTCGTAAATCTCAGGGCTTACCATCCAATCGAAAAACACTTGGCACAGTGTCATGGGTGAGGAAGGCAAGTATCATCAATCCATTCTGAAATACGCTTTTGCCCTTAAGAATAAAACTGAAGAGTGAGCGCCAAAGCTTCTTAATTAAAGATTGGATTTCGTCAAAAGACAATCATGTTCATAAAGAAAGAACACTAAAGAGAGACTTGACATGTTAAAAAGGGACATTAAGACTTAATTTAAAGGAAAGAGTTACATGAGAGAAAAAAAAAAGAGACGTGATTGGAAAAAAAAGGGGGAGAATGCAAGAATGAGAGAGCCCGCCCCGATGCAGGAAAAAAGAGAAGAGTCGAAGAGAAGAGAGAGACAGAGAGAGAAAGAATGAAGAGAGACGTTTCAATTAAAATCATGTATCAGACAAATTCATAGTACAAATTAATAGTAAAATTTGCCCCTCTTCCAAAATCGCAAAGCTCACTAAAACATGTAGGACCAAAAACACACACAACACTAAAAACACACACACAACCCACACAACACTAATCAAAACACGCGCCAACACACGCACACACACACAAACAAACAAAACACAACACACACAACACCCACACAAAAACACACCTGAGGGTGGGGCCCTGCAACACGGCTCTGGTGCTGCAGCCAAGATGGCCTGGCCTTTGGCGAACCTTCCTCAACGCGGCCAGCCGTCACATCCCTTTGGCTGAGAGAGTTGGGGATGTACCGTGGGCAAGGCTCCTCCACTATAATCAAACTTTTCGCCCCATCCTGCCAGAATAGCATCTGCCCCCTCTGCTATCTGGCGTCATAGTCGAAAACAACTCGACTGACTGACTGGCATCGCGCATCACTACTAAGGCCTAGATCTACGTGCGGTACATTCTGACACAAGTCGCAGCGTCAGCACAGGCTCCATGTCTCACTCTGTCACAGTTGACTGACACCTTGTTGCCCTACGACTCTGACCTGACCTGACCTGACCAAACGGCCTCTGTGTGTGCCCAAAAACAGTCGTAGCACTAACCCCATAATCATAATGAAAGACTCTCTAGCCTAGTCAGGAAAGCATTATAAGTCTACCTCAATAACCAAATTTCTTCTCTCTGTATTCTAGAATGATTTCCAAACCTTAGAATGCTTCGTGCAACCCGGTCCAGATGAAACACTCCCGACACCACTGATCTGACAGTTAGATCTAATCGATTGATATTTACATTCACTCATGATCAGCAACAATGGCAACATTACTTACCTGTGTAAAGTTATGCCTCGTTTCCTATCACGATCAGATCTGTTCGTGCACCCGAAAGCACAGCAGCTAGGCATCTTCGCGGCTTTGTTTTGGTTAACCAAAATGGCGCCATACGCAGGGACACCACCTACTAAGCCCCCTACTGACGGACAATAATTGCTTAGTCACGGAGCCGGCGTGAGTGACTCTCCCTCCGGAGGGCGCCACCACGTCCGTCCAACGACAGCCCCATGG
The DNA here is from genome assembly GCA_016801955.1 of Conus betulinus. NCBI lineage: Eukaryota > Metazoa > Mollusca > Gastropoda > Neogastropoda > Conidae > Conus > Conus betulinus. The sequence continues at coordinate 85,472 of JADBJO010005032.1, read as the reverse complement.
ACTCGCCGATACCGGTGACCTCAACGGAACCAAACCAATGTCACAGACGAAAGGAGGACATCGAAACTGAGGTTACCATGAAAAGCAGGGCATGAAGGACCACAGAATTTACTTTTTTTTTGTATACCGATCGATGAGAATGAAGATGATAAAGATGATGCTACGGATTTCCATTTTGGTCTGAGCTACATGACAGGGCTGTACTCTACGCCTCCTTTCAATAATATATCCCGGCGTCAACCAGGCCCGAGAGATACAGACACCTGCAATGTTGGTCAGGAAAGTTGAGCTAACACCGTCAGTGTCACGAACTGTCCAGCGGTTTAGGGCGTGCGCCTGTGCTCTGCGTGTTTACACATGTGTGTGTGTGTGTGTGTGTGTGTGTGTGTGTGTGTGTGTGTGTGTGTGCGCGCGCGCGCGCGCGCGTGCGTACGCGTTTCTTGCGTTCATATCTTCATGTGCGTTATTCTGTGTCAGCTAAGAGTTGGGCTTCGGTGCACAGACATCCCGTGCAGCCCATGCTGATCACTTGGCTCACCTTGAAAGCAAGCAAAGTTACACATAGCATGCACCTTCCCCGAAGTTGGTGTATGGCTGCCTTAATGGCGGGGGAAAAATGGTCATGCACACAAAAGTGTCAGAATAATCAACAAGATGATTGTGGACACTAAAAGAAAGAAAGAAAGAAAGAAAGAAAAAGAAAGAAAGGAAGAAGAAGAAGATAGGTGACTTGAAGAAAGATGAAAAGTGACCTAGAATAAGATCAGAAGTCATCTAGAAGAAGATGAGATGATAAATGACAAAGACATTTCAAATTAGATTGGATGCCGAGTTTCAGATTGTTGAATATATATAGAGAGAGAGAGAGAGAGAGAGAGAGAGAGAGAGAGAGAGAGAGAGGAGAGAGAGAGAGAGGGAGAGATGAGTGTTTGCACACACACATGGGTGTGTTTGCACACACACACACACACACATGCACATGCACATCTATTCTTGCCACGCCAAGCAGTCTGAATGAACAGCAGCTGAAATAAAGACAGTTTGCCTGTTTTTTAAGTTAAACTTACCCCTAGCTCTTTCAATAAACTGACGTCATCTTCGTACTTGTGATAGGAGTCACAGGCCACGTCACCGTTGCTGCCGTCACACACATTGCCGCCCGCGTGGGTAAAGGCGTCCCAGATGCTGAGACTTTTACCTACAAACATCAACACCACACGGGCACCACAGTTGTAATGCCTCTTTGCACAAACAGAAAGAAAAGAAAACCAGCCGCCGTGGCGAAGTGGTTAGCGTCGCGGACTCCCGGCTGGGAGGTCGTGGGTTCGAATCCCATCAGAGTCATGTGGGTTTTTTCTGCCCCGACCGGCTCCTACCCAGAGTTGAGTTTGCTGCGGACTCAGTTTGGGAACTGGGACCACACAGTCGAGTTTCATCCACTTAATGGATGCGTTTCTGACAGTGTTGCTAAATTTCTGACCAACACTGCAGGTGTCTGTATTTCTCGGGCCTGGTTGACGCCGGGATACATTATGAAAGGAGGCGTAGAGTACAGTACAGCCCTGTCATGTAGTCTCAGACCGAAATGGAAATCCGTAGCATCATCTTAATCATCCTCATTCTCATCGATCAGCATAAGAAAAAAAAAGTCTCAAATTCTGTGGCCCTTCATGCCCTGCTCTCATGGTGACCTCAATTTCGATGTCTCTCCACGTCTGTGGCCTTGGTTTGGTTCTGTCGGGGTCACCGGTATCGGCGAGTCCATGGGGGGGCTGTCGTTGGAGGGGACGTGGTGGCTAAGCCCTATTGGAGGGGGAGAGCTCACTCACGCCGGCTCCGCGCCACTAAGCAATTATTGTCGTCAGTAGGGTCGTCAGTAGGGGCTTAGTAGGTGGTGTCCTGCGTATGTTAGATCAGAACAGGCGCCACTGAACACCACCCACCGAAGTGACTCGGCAGCAGTGCAGTGTCTCCTCCGGTGGGTTGCCTCTTCACGACTTGACAGTGACTGCTCCCTGTGGATTGTTGGTGCCGGGGCTGCGGCGGGGCCGACCGGGCTGTGGCTGTAGACGGGGTGTCGGAATGAGCTGCGTGGGTGCACTGCCTCTGAGGTGGCGCAGAGATTGGGACAGCAAAAGAAAAAAAAAAAAAAGAAAAAAAAAAAAAAAAAAAGAAAGAAAGAAAGGACGAATACAGTAGTTAGAGAGAGAGAGAGAGAGAGAGAGAGAGAGAGAGAGAGAGAGAGAGAGAGAGTAGTATATATATCACACTCCTGACAGAGATCTGTAAACTGCATACAAAGATTCTTCATCATAGGTATGTCGTATCATATTGCATTACATTGCGTCATATATCATGCCATGTCACGTCATATGTTCTGATCTGGTCTGATATTACATTACATATCATATATTATATTATATTATATTATATATTATATATATTGCGTCATAATATTATTATATTACATTATATCATATCATATTATACTATATATAGTATGTCAAATGAGATCACATACCTCCAAGGTTCCAGCCTCCCTCAATCTGATAGGAGGCAGTTGCGGCGCCCCACAGGAAGCCTTCCGGGAAATGACGTTTCGCGCTGTCTGACGTCATCACGTACGTCAGTCGTGTGCCGTGTGCACCTTGTGGTTTGACCACCTGTCTAGACAGTCGTAAAACAATAGTTTTTTTTTTTTTTTGTTGTTGTTTAATACGTTTGAAATAGAGTATCAATACACTAGAAAATAACAACTTTTTCCGTAAGACAACCAATATCAAAGTTGCTGCTGAAACATATCACATTTACATGGTGAGTCAGAAAGGAAAAATCACACACACACACACGCACGCACGCATGCGCATGCACGCACACGTGCACGCACGCACGCACGCACACCACACACACACACACACACACCACACACACATACACACACACACACGCACGCACACACACACACACACACACACACACACACACACACACACACACACACACACACACACACACTCGCGCGCGCGCGCGCGCGCGCATGCACACACACACACACACACACACACACACAACACACCGACACTGAGCAGCAAAGTTTCACTGGCATGTGTAGGTCTGCAATTCTAACACTCTCATTTCGCAGCCATTCTGAGTTCATACACCCAACAACAGGCATAAAAAACATAAAAACGAGTTCATGACAGTCAGCACTGTACTTCGGCGCCAGACCACCCCAACAGACTCCGACTTGATGGTCCCTCTTCAACTACTCTCGCAGCCACCTTTCCCACCCCCCACCCCAACTCCCGCCTTTTACTTCCCCCCCCCCCCCCCCCCCCCCCCCCCACCATCCCCCCTCTCCACCTCCTTCTCTCTTTCCACTTTTCTACTTTCCCGTTCCCTTCCCCGCCCCCTCCCCACTCTTACAGAGAATGAAGTGTTCTGCCTTTAGTTTAACGTGTTCTGTGCTCACTGTCTATGTTGCGCAAACGAACACCTGCAGCACGGATTGTCCCTTGCCAAGTCTTTTACTCTTGCACTCACCTCTGGGGGTCATGTTAAAAGTTCATACTAGTGATCTAGACAGGCTTAATTCAGACACTACGGTTTAAGCTTGCTTATATCTCTGACAGGCCGAGTCAAGTATCAAATTTGCATCATCGTGGACTTTGACGTCACATGCTGTGTCCTTGTGTCTTACATAATATTTGTGTGTGTGTGTGTGTGTGTGTGTGTGCGTGTGTGTGTGTGTGTGTTTTGTTTTTTTTTTTATGCGTGTATTTCGGATTTTCACTTGGCTAGCGCCTGCTTTCTTTCATTTTGGCGACAGTGCAAAATCCACGATGAATTCTTACAGCATTTTGTGTAAAGATCTGTTACTGTTGAAACAGTAAAGTTGTATAGCTGCATAAATGCAGCATCACTTGCTTGATTCGTTATCAATAGTGATCTCATTGATTATGATCTTATATATTTTTTAATTTATTTATTTATTTTTTTTTTTTATTTTTATTTCTTTTTTTGCTGTCCCAACCTCTGCACCACCTCAGAGGCAGTGTACCCACGCCGCTCATTCCGACACCCAGTCCACAGCCACAGCTCCGTCGGCCGGCCGCGCCGTAGCCCCGGCACCGTCAATTCACAGGGGGCAACTAATGTCAAGTCGTGAAGAGGCAACCCACCGGAGGAGACACTGCACTGCTGCTGTGTTACTTCGGTGGTGTTCAGTGGCGCCTGTTCTGATCTAACTTACGCAGGACACCACCTACTAAGCCCCCTACTGACGACAATATTGCTTAGTCGCGGAGCCGGCGTGAGTGAGCTCTCCCTCCGGGGAGCGCGCCACCACATCCGTCCAACGACAGCCCCCATGGACTCGCCGGTACCGGTGACTCCGACGGAACCAAACCAAGGCCACAGACATGGAGAGGACATCGAAACTGAGGTCACTAAGAGAGCAGGGCATGAAGGGCCACAGAATTTGAGACATTTTTTTTTATGCTGATCGATGAGAATGAGGATGATTAAGATGATGCTACGGATTTCCATTTCGGTCGGAGACTACATGACAGGGCTGTACTCTACGCTTCCTTTCATAATGTATCCCGGCGTCAACCAGGCCCGAGAGATACAGGCACCTGCAGAGTTGGTCATGAAATTTGAGCAATACTCAGAGAAACGCATCCATTAAGTGGATGAAACTCGACTGTGTGGTCCCAGTCTTCCCAGCTGAGTCCGCAGCAAACTCAACTCTGGGTAGGAACCGGTCGGGGCAGAAAAACCCACATGACTCTGATGGGATTCGAACCCACGACCTCCCAGCTGGGAGTCTGCGACGCTAACCACTTCGCCACGGGATCTTATATAATCTTAGTAAACTATAGCTGGTCAGATACAACCTATCTGTATGTGGTCAAGCTAAGTTCCATATGTATTAGTTGAAACATGTGTCTGCACACCTCTACTTGGAAGAGATTCCGTTATAAAGTCGTCGAGCAGCGAATGGCTGGAAAGGTTTGATCGATAGGATATATTGTTGTTCTGTTCAGTTTGGCTAAATAAGCCTTTGTCATTGCTAAATCAAAACAACCCCCTGTTGAATCAATTCGACAATGTTGCGTCTCTTACCTGAAAAGATACAGAAAAAGACTGGGATACGGGACACATACTGGAAGACAAAGAGGAAGAACACGAAAAGAAAAAGACAAAATAAAGAGAAGGAAAGAGAACAAAGAAAGAAAACATGAAAAACGAGGTGGGGGGGGGGGGGGGGGGGGGGGGGGGGGGGGGGGGGGAAGAAAAAAGAGAAGAAAAGAAAAAAGAAAGAAAAGGGATAAAGTCGAAAATCCTCCGAGGAAAGGAAACCTATAAAGTACGATGGAAGGGAAGCAACAGCTGGTACAATATAAATATTACACAATTACTTCCCTTACCTATTGTTGCAAGACATTATGCTGTCAATAAAGGCTGTGACTGTGATGTTGGAATTATAGTGATCTGTTTTTCATCTGCATTTCACCTTCTACCACACGCTCTCCTTCCCCACCCGACTCCTCCCCTCCGCCTCCGACTTCTCTTTCTTTTCTAAAAAAAAAAAAAAAAAAAAAAAAAAAATTCTTAAGCTACTGGGAGGGAGATTTATTCAGCAACACTTCCCCCCCCCCCCGCCCGCTGGCCTACTCATGTTGGTAGCTGTATCCTCCCCCTCCCCCCCCCCCCCACTCTTTCCTTCATACCTTCTCCCCCCCCCCCCCCCCCCCCCCCCCCCCCCCCCCCCCCTCCCCCGCCGGAAGTCTTCTAACGATTAAAATACTGTGGATTTAAGGTCGAACTGTCTTTCTGCCCTCCCTATCCAACCTGCTTTTTGGCTATACTAGAAGGAAGATACATATTTATATATAATCTTGGTGAAGACCCTAAACTTGTGGCCACAAAAGAATGCAAAAGACCAGCGCAGCTTTGGCTGAAATTATTTACGCTTCCGCCCCTCTCGCCGTCCGGGGCAGAAAGAATGTGGGGTTTTGATCCAGTACTCATTCATACTTACTCATTCTTATACTAACTCTGTCCTTGGTTTACTCTAAAAATGATATGCCCTAAATATTGTTAAGAAGAAGAGGAAAAAACACAATAACAAGGGAGCCAAGTTATGTTTCCACATGGGGAGAAAAAAAAATGTACGCGAGTTCCTTCCCTTGCACCGATCTCGCGTCGTGTCAAAGAATGGAGAATGAAACTTCCACATAAAAACGCTGTGTTCTTATTTATTTCTTTTGCACTGTCTGATAGAGACAGCCTAGTGCGACTCTTGTAAGTGTTACATGCAAGTATTTTCGCGAATCGTCCATCTTTTGGACGCCAATACATGACCAAGGCATGTCTGACAAATCGCTACATTTCGATTGAAAAACGCGCCGTATGGTTTCATTATTGACCACCCGCATGCCTTCAGCGACGTTGATGGGTCAAAGGCCTAATCTCGGTCAGTTCACCGTATTGAAAAATAAATAAGTAGATAAATTGTAAAAAAAAAAAAAAAAAAACTGCATTAAATTTATTGCTGACTGCATTCGTTTTGTGTTGTTCCATGCCTTCATAAATACCTTTTGCGAACCGCTTGTCTCAAACCTTTCAATGAGTCACTGACTGCCAGCACGCACTTAGAGTGAACAGCGACCACGACTGCGCGCGCTCTGTTCAGCCGTGCATGTCCGCTCTGCTTTCAAATATTTTTCCTTGCGGGAATCTGGCTGTCTTCTTGTTCTTTCGTTGAGTGTCCACCTTCATCAAGCTGAAAGTTTCTGACACTGTGAAAGGGGGTTTCCGAACTTAACAGTTGGTTGACACCGGGTCGTTCTCAGACCGGATTTAGTCCCTTGGGGTTCGTTTTAAACAACACCCCCCCCCCCCCCCCCCCCCCCCCCCCCCCCACCCCCAAAAGAAAAAAAAAAAAAAAAAAAAAAAAAAGAAAAAAAGAAAAGAAAAAAACTAAACGAGAGAGAGAGAGAGAGAGAGAGAGAGAGAGAGAGAGAGAGAGAGAGAGAGAGCAGAGAAGAGAAGCAGCAGCAGAAGAAGAAGAAAGATAACGTTTTGTATGTCGAAAATCAGATTTAAGTTGGGAACAAACTGGTCTCATCAAAACTTGCGAGCTTCCAGATACATCGATTACGGATATTTGATGTCCAAAGTCAATTATTCCTGACCAAGGTTAACGGTTTTGGCTTTTGTTGTCGAGTTGTTATCGCTCCTACACTTTGCTTATTCATCAAGTGCATGCACTAGAGGAACTAAGGGTGATATCTTGAAACGGTAAGGAAGTGGAAAAATCTTTAATAAAGTCCTGATAAGCGAAAGAAGAAACTTATAAAAAAAACAGAGCAACTGATGAAAATTTGGAGAATGTTGTAGGAGAATCATGGTAAATAGTCGCTTTATCCAAGGGATGCTACTGTAATTATAAAAAACGCCTAACCCACGTTGTGTGATGAAATATCCGTTGCCATACGTCTTCAGATTATTACAGAGAACATTTAGATTTTGGAGGGAAAGAAAAGTAGTTCCAGATATGGTAAGAAAACAACATTTACTGGATCAATCAATATTTTTCTTGTATTAAGATATTTTTTTTATTGATCAACTGCTTGTAGTGTCCGGAGTTTCAGTTTGTCATTTTCAAAACTAGCTTTGGTAGGCTTATTTAACTAATAATCCAGTTGGAACGTCCAGCTTGACATGTATACTATACGGATTACAGGTTGGACGATTGGTCAGATAGTCACATTTTTGGAAGCTTTCTTACATTGAAAACTTTCGGTTTGTTTTTGTTTTTTGACAGGGAAAGTGTGACTGGAAAGCTTTGGGTGCTTGAGGGTAAATGCCAACGGGCCAAAGTTTAATTGGAAAACAGAGTAATAAATAAAAACCATTAAGAAAAAAAAAACCGTCTAAAAAACATTGAAAAAAGAGCCTGTAACTTCCCGGTACACGGAGCGGTATAGCTCTGTTTTACGTCTCTCACATCAATCTCTTTCTTGTCTTCGATTAAGTGGCCGGTTGATGATTCTGCCCTCTCTTCTCTCTCTCGCTCTCTGACTCTCTCTCTCTCTCTATCTCTCTCTCTCTCTATCAACACACACACACACACAACACACACACCACACACACACACACTTACACCACACATGTTTCACACAGACACACACTTGTTTTAACACACACACACAGATACACACCACTATTTTACACACAGAGCACACACACGCTCCTCAGTGTCCTGACATCTGTATAACATCATTTGCAATCAGGCTACCATCATATTTTCATGTGGTGAATTTGCAAAATGACATCATTTTTTTCAGATCATCTTGTGTCAAAACTATTATTCGGATCAGCAATATATGTGTCTTTTAATTCTCCCAACACAATGCATAATTCATTCAATACATCCAATCAAAGAAGCCAATCTTCAGACCGACATGCAGCTTGGACTCACAAAACTATCAGCTCAGTGGGCAAATGCTCTACATCATGTGTTGACAAGCCCTTGTAACCTTATATCTCTGTTTAGCTGTGCTGGCATTGAATTCCAACATGGTGAATGACAAGCCATGTTCTGTAAAGATTAAGTTGCATATTTGGTTGCCATGATGGGTGGCGAGTGGTTCGTGTGGGAAGAAAGAGGGGGTGGAAATAGATTCTGATTGGCTCTTGAACGTGAATATTTATTAAAGTGCCTGAAAAGGATTGAAAAACTAGACAAGTTATGAATGCATGTCATGAGATGCACAGTTTGAAGAATTGTACACAAATTGTTTGCATTTCGCTCTGTTTGTATAAAGATTATGTACCCTACCTTTTCTTAGCAGAGTTTGCAAAGTCCCTTAGGGGCCTAGTCATACTAAATACTTTAACAGTCGTAAGGCTAGGCTATCCATGTTTACCGCCATAAGAGAAGGTAATCTATTGATGGAAAGCTCAATCTTTGTATAATAGATTAAGTTCTCTTATGCAGTAATCTGTGAAAAGACAGTTCTTTCAATAAGCTCCAGTAATGTCTCCTTTGCATCAAACATGGAAATGAATTTAGGTAGGTAATATCAAACCTGTATGGTGTTAACACAAGTATTGTGTTATAGCTGATACATATTTCAATCTCTGTGATGTTAAAAATGGTTTATGAATTGCATTTCAGTCTGGGTGTGAGTTAAACAGATGCTTGATAAATTCATCCCTTTTGTCTGTGATGCTAACATGTGCTGTATTATGATGCAGAATTATTGCACATTGATGATAGGTTGAATGCTGTAGTGTGATGATGAACATTGCACTGTCAGTCTGTGAAGTTCCCATGCTGCATTATGAATGACTTTCAGGTGGTGTCATGAACATGCTCTATTTTTATGTTTCAGTCTGTGACAATACACAACAGATCTGGGAGACCTGAAAATAGAATGTTCTGTGAGCAGTGCCCCAGAGCATGTGAGGTTAGTGAGAGCGGTAGTTTTTTTTTTTCTTTTTTTTTTTTTCATAGAATCTGGAGCTTTATGCAGTGACAATCATTGTACACACAATACTTTAGAAAACAATATCTCTCTCTGAGTGAGTGAGTGAGTGAGAGAGAGAGAGAGAGAGGAGAGAGAGAGAGGAGAGACAGACAGACAGAGAGACAGACAGACAGACAGAGAGACAGACAGACAGAGAGAGAGAGAGAGTCAGATCTGATTCTGAAAGAGAGAGAGATTCAGATTCAGATCTGAATCTGAGAGGATGGGAGAGAGAGAGACACAGATAGAGAGACAGAGAGAGATTCAGATTCTGAATCTGAATCTCTGAGAGGGAGAGAGTGTCCCTTTCACAGTTCTCTCCATTTCTTCCATCATCTTATAGTTTCAAATAAGGGAGACACGCTCTTTTGTTTCCTAGACGTAGAGGTCAGAAAAGAAACTGAGAGGACATGTCAAGTGAGGCAGAGGGAACAATAAACAGTAAATAACAAAACAAGTTAGGTAACTCTTGCTCCCATGATGAGATAATTGCATAGAGATCCCTAGTTAATTATTGCTGAAAGAGTTGTACTAGTCTCGTGAATTTTGCATATGACATTGGGACGCCAAGATTTTTTAATGTAGGAACTCTTTTTATGCATTTTTCATCTGTATACCAAGCTAATATCCATAGGGATTACTCAGTGCACATGTTGGACAGTAAGATGAAGGAATATGCCTATGCACTGGCTTAAGTGTCCTGATATTTTTAGTCCGCTTATCCAAAGAATATACTATTCACGCCATATCAGAATTGAGGCACCAAAAAAGAAATCCTTCAATTTGGTTGCTGTAGTGTATCTTATCAACTCGCTCTCATTCTCACAGTTGGCTGCCAATCATCTACTTTAGCCTGTACAGTTGGGTCTTGATTACTGGGAGGTGCGTATATTGAGTATGATGGCAGAATTGTACGTCAGTTGCTGTTCGCCACCCATCCGTGTAAGAATTAGTGGGCGAAGATAGGCAAGATTAATCATGCCAACACATTCCGTAGTTCAGTCACCCATTCATCAACAACCCATTGGGTCATACCACGAAAGAACACAATGTAAGCTCCTACGACAACCCCAAATGCTTATTTCGAACGTACTAGAAAACTTTGGTAAAAAAGAAAAAAATCAATCTGATCAACCGACCTTTAATAGTCTGGTCACCGGGTCATATTTATCCTCTTCTTCCTGATGAGTCGGGCCAGTGGGGGACAAACAGCGGGGCTTCCTTCTCATCTCTCGCTGAACGTTTCTGCTTTCGACTTCCTTTCTTGGGGGGGGCGGCCCCCTTTTCTCCTTTCTTCTTTTTTCTATCCTCCTATGCCTGGCAGGGGGGGGGGACCATCCCACCCCCAATCCAATTATATACACTACCTAATTATCTCCTCCACCACCCATTCTACAAAACATCTATTACCACCCTCATTCAGCTATCTAATCTGCCGTCCATCCAATCACCGTTAACCCAATCAACCATCAGCTAACCAATCACGCTCCTGCGCTGCTCATCGCCCATTACGCTTGTGGGGCCATGTTTGTCTCTTTGTGGGGCCATATTTTAAGACAATACCCAGACTGAGAGGAACCACAAATATAGTGCAACAAAGTATAAAAACAACACTGGGACAGATGTTTGTGCAAACAGGTGAATAGGTAACTCCTGCATTTTCTAAATTTCTAAACAGATTTCTCGGACATTCAAAGCTTATTTGCTATCAACTCACGTCAAACCGTATACCACTCCACCAGCCCGCTAGACGGTTCATAAAACAAGTGGGGAGCTGTCCGGGCTGGTGTGTGTCATCTGCCGTAGTGAATGGTGGAAACAAACTGAAAACATAATAGTGTGTAACAGTCGTTCCACCTGTCTTTGAGGTGTGGCGTGGGCCTATCATCCAATGTCTGATCAGTTCCACGGGGTTTCGAGGGTAATATCATCCTCCAAGTCACCGTAGTCTAAGTGAACACGACACAACACTGGGGTGAGTCAGGGGGGGCACGGGGGAGACACCACTCCCCCCGCGAACGGAGGGGGATATCCACTGCGGGTCCTATGGACCCGTGTGAAGGAGAGGGAGAAGGGGGCGAGGCAGAATGAGCCCTGGAGCATCAGGGAGAGAGGGGGTCAGGGGGAGGGCCGGGCAGCCGGGGGGCAGCACCGGGGAGGGAGGGGGGCCCGCGGCGCGGCCGGCGGGTGGGGGAAAGAGCAACTTCCGACCTGGATTGTGTCAGCGCGAAGCGGGAAAAAATGCACTATTGAAAGGGGCAGAGGCACATACCATTTATGTCCCATCTTTTCCCTGGATGAAGTTTGTCATATCGCCTGCCCCCGCCCCTGCCCTCGCGCCCCTCATCCCCCCCCCCCCCCCCCCCCCCCTCACCCAAAAAAAAAAAAAGAAAAATAGAATTATTAATGTTTCGCCAGAACTAAAGCTACAGCGTGTCAGGGGTGTGCTGATTGATGACATCTAGCTTGTCTTTGGCTCACGCATTGAGTTTAAATGACGGGCCCTGCCTTTACAAAGAGATGCAGCACGCGTAATACATAGTCCTGTCCTATGTCCACATAAAAAAATGTGTTTGCAATGAGCAGTGAGGGTCTACCATTAGCTGTTGGCCGTCAAAGAGCACTGATTCAGAAAAGTATTTCAGTAAATATGTGAAAAAAAAAGGGTTGTTTTTTCCTCAGTTATAACACTTGATTACCAGGATTCTCCCATAAATGCCTTGTAAAAGCTTAGCATCCTCTGTGAATAATTCTTTTCTTCGGCAATGGTATTATGACGCTTTCCACCCCCGAAGTTGAGTATGCTGCCTTAATGGGCGGTATAAAAAAAAACAGTCATACACAAAAACTCCACTCCTATAAGCAGGGGGGGTGTCCCGCAGGAGTATCAGCTGGTATGGCAGAATAAGAAGAAGGAAGACGCGCGTTGTTTCACAGTGTGTGTTCTCGTGCCCTACCCGGCTCATCACGAGTATCGACACTGCCAGCCAATCAAGTCATGCCCCGCCATTTCTCCTTCAGCCAAACAACCAACAGTCTAGCAATCGTCCGACGGAGGGCCACACAACTCCTTGTAGGCGAATCTCTCTGTTGCATAATTTCCTGGCGCTGTGTGTGCCAGCGTTTGACTATGACGGCTTGTATCTTCACACAGAAATCATCCCAGGCTCATGTCAGACATTGATCCTACAGTGAAGACGACTGGCTACAGCAATCACTGTGCCAGTGTCTGGCTGCGGAGATTGTGTAACCTCTCGCACGCTGCTCCTTCTCCTTTCCTGCTACTCCCTCCCCTCTCTCTTCGCCCCCCCCCCTATTTTTCTTTTTCTTTTATTACATGATGATTCGCGAGGTGCTATCTTGTGTGGGTGAGAGAAATTACGGTGTGATTGTGTTTCGTTTTCTTGAAGTCATTTTTCGCCATTCTCAATGATTCTATTTGCATTAGCTGCGTGAAGTTATGAAAATGGATGGATTGGGCCCCAACATTCGTTTAGCTCTGTTTTGAAGATGATGGGAACAATGGATGAGTTCTGTCATATTCGTATATGAAGTCGGAGAAAGAGGGTGTTTTTTTATGTGTTTTTTGTATTTTGTGTGGTCAGACATGAATATAAATATTTCTTTTTTTGTTTTTCCAAAGAGATAGATTCTGGGAAAAAAAGTTTGTGTACTCATGAACGACCGACACGACAACACAGACTATCACCGTCATATCACAACACACACACCACACNCTGAATCTCTGAGAGGAGAGAGTGTCCCTTTCACAGTTCTCTCCATTTCTTCCATCACCTATAGTTTCAAATAAGGGAGACACGCCTTTTGTTTCCTAGACGTAGAGGGACAGAAAAGAAACTGAGAGGACATGTCAAGTGAGACACAGGGAACAATAAACAGTAAATAACAAACAAGTTAGGTAACTCTTGCTCCCATGATGAGATAATTGCATAGAGATCCTAGTTAATTATTGCTGAAAGAGTTGTACTAGTTCGTGAATTTTGCATATGACATTGGACCCAAGATTTTTAATTAGGAACTCTTTTTATGCTTTTTCATCTGTATAACCAAGAATATCCATAGGGATTACTCAGTCACTATGTTGGACAAGCAAGATGAAGGAATATTCACTTGCTTAAAGTGTCTGATATTTTAAGTCAGCTTCCAAATGATTATTACTATTCACACATATCAGATTGAGGAAAAAAAAAAAGAAATCCCAAATTAAGGTTGCTGTAGTGTAATCTTATCACTGCTCTCTTGCTCACAATTGCTGCCAATTCATCTACTTCAGCCTGTAGTGCATGATACTGCAGGTGCATAGTAGTATGTGCAGAATTGTACAGTCAGTTGCTGTTCACTCAGTGGGTAGAAGTACGAAAGATAGACTTGTTGCCATGTTTTGATAGGCTTGTTGCTTTGTTTTTTGCCATATTTTAAGAATCCAACTGATCTACAACATAGTAGCAAAAGTATACAAAACTGTAACAGATTTTGAAAGTTGAGTATGTTTGTTTTTAAAATTTCCAAACAGATTTATGACATTAAAAAAAAAGAAGTTGTCCTGAATTGTAAAACAGAAAAAAAATATGAAAGGTCCCTTTGGCTTTAGATTGTTTTTATCATTGTTTCTACTGCCCACTGGTAAATGCACAGGGAAGAGATTGATAATTTTTGTAGCAGAATTATGTCCCTTTAGTCATATGTATATATGTGTACCATGTTGTAGCTTCATCTCTTTGGTCATCACTAGTACTGTGGTTGTGAGTTTTGCCTCTGCTCTGCCGTCTTGTTTGGGGAAAGAGCAACTTCCGACCTGTATTGTTTTCATGCTAAGGGGAAAAAAAAAATGCACATTGTTAAAATGGTCAGGCAACATACCAGTCTAGTTCCCCACTTTTCCCTGGATTGAAGTTTGCATATCCCCCCCCCCCCCCCCCCCCCCCCCCCCCCCCCCCCCCCCCCCCCCCCCCCCCCCCCCCCCCCCCCCCCCCCCCCCCAAAAAAAAAAAAAAAAAAAAGAAGAAAAAAAAAAAAAAAGAAATTATTAATGTTTTGCCAGAACTAAAGCATCAGCTTGTCAGGGTGTGTGATTGATGCATCATAGCTTATGCTTTGGCTCAACGCCATTGAGTTTAAATGACCCCTGCCTTTACAAAGAGGATCAGCAAGCATAATACACAGTCCTGTCCTATGCAACATAAAAAAAAATTATTTGCATGAGGCAGTGAGGCACGCATTACTGTTGGCCTCAGATAGCACTGATTCAGAAAAGTATTTTCAGTAAATATTGAAAAAAAAAGGGTTGTTTTTTTTCAGTAAACACTGATTACCAGGAATTTCTCACATAATGCTTGTAAAAGATTCCATCCCTCTGTGAAGAAGTCTTTCCCATGGTATTTGACGCATTTCCCCGAAGTTGGAGTATGGCTGCCTTAATGGCGGGATAAAAAAAACCAGTCATACACACAAAACTCCACTCCCTATACAGGGGGGGTGTCCGCAGGAGTATCAGCCTGCGTATGCAGAAGAAGAAGAAGAAGACGCGCTTGTTTCACGTGTGTGTTCTCGTTGCAGAATTTCCTGGCGCTGTGTGCCAGCGGTTACTATGACGGCTGTATCTTCCACAGAAATATCCCAGGCTTCATGGTGCAGACAGGTGATCCTACAGGTAAGAACATGCTAGCAGATCACATGTGCCAGTGTCTCTGCTGGAGATTGTGGTAACCCTCTCACCTGCTCCTCTCCTTTCTGCTCCCCCCCCCCCCCCCCCCCCCCCCCCCCCCCCCCTCCTATTTTTCTTTTCTTTCACATGATGACTCTGAGGTTATCTTGTGGATGAGAGAAATTACGGTGTGATTGTGTTTGTTTTCTGTGAAGTTCATTTTTATCATTCAATGATTCCTATTTCGTTACTGATGAAGTTATGAAAATGGATGGATTTGTCCCAACAGTCGTTTAGCTTTGTTTTGAAGATGATGGGAACAATGGATGAGTTTCTGTCATATTCGTAACTGAAGTCAGAGAAGAGGGGGTTTTTTTGTTTTTTTGTGTGGTCACATGAAATATAAATATTTCTTTTTTTTTTGTAAAAGAGGTAATTCTGGGGGAAAAAAGTTTGTGTACATGAACACTCACACACACACACACACACACACACACACACACACACACACACACACACACACACACACACACATTCCTTTACACAGTAAACACTACATGTGCAGATGGACATATACACTACACATGCATATACACACACAGTCACACACACACAAGACAAACACACACACACAGGCAGGCACATGCGCATGCATGCACGCACACATGCACGCATGCACGCACGCACGCACGCACGCACACACACACACACACACGCACACACACACACCACACACACGCACACACGCACGCACACACACACACACACACACACACACACACACACACACACACACACACACTCACACACTATCTTTCACATAGTCTGAAATGGAAATATAAATTGCCACAAACTTACATACAAAATCTCATACAGGAAGAGCGTTGAAAATAGTGAATGTTTTGAAAAACTGAAGGGCGCTCATAGCACCACAGGACTCCATCAAGGTCAAATACATCCTGGATCTGCTGTTTAATTAGGATTCATACAGGGGTCAGCACCCAAAATTCAGTGGGTTTGTCCATTGGCCACAGCTGATTTTTCTATCAAGTTTTCGTTTAAAAACGGATTCAAAAGTTTTTGCGTGATTTTCCGCACAGACAGTCTGACCAACAGATATGAAGAAAGATGTGGTCTTTTGACAGAAGTGAAAAACCAGTGAAAGAGTATGAAAGTTATAAATGCTAAACAGAACATGTCAATATCAAACTGGAGACATTCTTAAAAGAGAGGTCTTTACAAGGGGTCAAAGTGAAATACAAGCAAAAGACAGACATGTTTCAGAAAAAAAAAAAGTGTTGAAAGGGAGAGTTTATTCTGGGGGTATTTACTCAGAAGTGATGCTGTACAGAATAAGTTGCCGTCTGTTTCACTCAAAGTAAGATAATCCAAACGGATGAAGTTTGGGTTTGCTGTTTAACACCCGCACCCACCTGAGAGGTGATATGACAGACAGGAAGAACTACTCCAGGAGAGTGGAGGTAGGGGAGATAACTTGCACTACACTGATATCACCAGATTGTGATGGGCAGTAAAAAGTGTTGTTTTTATGTTCGGTACCCACAAGATTCAAACTCACAGCGTCTGATTGCAAACTAGATGCTTAACTGCTGAGCCATCCAGGCACTACAGCAAGCAAGGGGTATGAATACAGTGTGTGTTCTTTTATATTCCTCGTCTGTGTCCGGAAAGATTAATTCACCAACCAGTCTGTGAGGGTCTTGATTAAGATTTTTGGAAGCAAAAACTCTGAATGGTGTGCCCCAGCACTCTTCACATTGATACAAATTAAGAAAAAAAAAATTCGAAGAAGTTTGATGTGATTCTTTTAGCATACATAAATAAAAAAAAAAACCACTCAAAATTTACAGTTTGGCCCTATCACATTGCACTTACTGCTGCTGGTAAGGGTTTGACTGGGGGTGTTGTCATGCATGGGTTGGATCACAGCAGGTATTGCTGATTACCACCAAAATAACTCAGTAGCTGTGCAGTGTCTCCTGTGGTAGGGTGCCCCATGAGGACTGGATGTGGATGTGTTTCCCATGGAATTCTGGGATCGTGGTGGTACAAGGTTGATGGTGGCTTGCTTTTGTGGGGGAAGCAGGAGTTGTGCCAGTGAGGGAACTCAAAAGTTGAGACTTTGGGGAAAGAAAAGGGAAAGTTTCTGAGATGCTGTTTGAGATTCTGTGTGCAACTCCTGTTGCTGTTGTCATTGAGTCTTAGGACCCAGGGGTGTGTGTTGTTTGTGTGTCAGGAACAGGGAAAGGTGGACAGAGTATATGGGGGGAGCCCTTTGAAGATGAGCTGAGAGAAAGCCTCAGGTAAGTTTGTCACCGCTTGCAGGTTTGTGCATATCATGGGTGCATGAGTGAAAGTGTGTTTGTGAGTGCACACATTTTGGAAATGTATCTGAACAGTGTCGTTGATAAGCAGATTGGCATAGGTAAGATGTTGGAGCAAAGCTCAGGTAGGCAAAAGCAGCGGTCCAGTAACTCAGAAGTGTCTGAAAGTCAAGGTAACTAAACCTCTAGCCAAAGACAGCACTGTTCAGTTCCAACAATAAGTCAGTCTAACTAGGTAGAACAGAGAGTCAGAGACAATAAAGGAAACCCATGTGTGCATGCATGCTTGAGCACATGCATGTGCTTGCAAGTACATTTGTATGTGGACATGAGTGTACATGCATGCGAGCGTTCAGACACCTACGTGCCAAAGGCAAGGGCAGCGAACATACGGTCATGTGCATGGAATGGCTGTTCAGTGGATAGTAATTCATTTTACATCAGCATTGATTTAAAAATAAGAGAAATGAAAAAAAAAAAAAGACATGAATGTATTAAATGTATTAAAACGTGTGGGCACGCATGCATATGTATGCTCACAGACACATGTGCGCACACACACACACACACACACACACACACTGAAATCTTTTTTCTGATTCATATTTCCATACCTGATGGGGGAAGAAGTTCCATCTGGATGCCTTCGGACCCACTTTGCTTCCACAGAGGCCAGAGTTCAAATCACACCGAGGCCAGAGTTCAATTCACACCGAGGCCAGAGTTCAATTCACACAGAGGCCAGAGTTCAATTCACACAGAGGCCAGAGTTCAATTCAGTTTGAAATATTCTAAAGGGCATAATTATGATATACCTTTTTTTGTAATTGGTGATGGTGGTGGTGATGTCTTTCACTCATCCACCGAGCTGACATGCTGTAAATCTGTTCAGCTGACATACTGTAAATTTGTTCAGCTGACATACTGTAAATCTGTTCAGCTGACATACTGTAAATCTGTTCAGCTGACAATCTGTAAATGTGTTCAGCTGACATTCTGTAAATCTGTTCAGCTGACACACTGTAAATCTGTTTAGCTGACATTCTGTAAATCTGTTCAGCTGACATACTGTAAATCTCTTCAGCTGACGTACTGACGTACTGTAAATCTCTTCAGCTGACGTACTGTAAATCTCTTCAACTGACATACTGTAAATCTCTTCAGCTGACGTACTGACGTACTGTAAATCTCTTCAGCTGACGTACTGTAAATCTCTTCAGCTGACGTACTGTAAATCTCTTCAGCTGACGTGCTGACATACTGTAAATCTCTTCAGCTGACGTACTGTAAATCTGTTCACACTGCTGGCTGTGTATGGCTGGTCTCTGTGGCAGCACTCCACGCGGGGCGTGGTCTCCATGGCCAACAATGGGCTGGACACCAACAGGTCCCAGTTCTTCTTCATCTACTCCAAGCAGCCCCACCTGGACATGAAGTACACCGTCTTTGCCAGGTGGGTTGGTCTGGTTTGACACATGATTTGCTGACATGCTACTGTCCAGAGAAAGCTGTATTTGTTACTGAAAAAAGTGTGAAAATCGATGACTGTCTGGTGAGGTAAGGTAATGTTGCTTTCTTATAGCCGGCAGACCGCAGAGAGGCCATATCAGGGCTGTCACCGCGTTGAAGTCACCTCACAAGTCGGTGACTGACTGGACACTATAGCTATGAATCAGATGATCAGAGCTTTCACACTGGATTTCAGAGAAATGTGAAATAAGAAATCGCCAAAAAAAAAAAAAAAAAAGGGGGGGGGGGGGGGGGGGGGGGGGGGGGAGAGAAAAGTTTGCTAAATTGAAGATTAAGGGGGAGGGGGGAGGGTGTGGGGGGCAAAAATGGAAGGGGTGGTGGTGGAATTGGTGTTGCGCTGGTCTTGTTTCAGGCATACTAGCAGATGACACAACCTCAAGAGATTTCGTACAAATTCTATCACGTGAGTGAGACAGTATAAGTTGGTAAGATCCTGCAGAAGAGAAAGAGAACGACAAGCTGTTCATACAAATGGCCGTGTTTGTGATCGGACCGATAATGAACACTACACCATTCAGTGCTCAGATTTTGCATCAGACAGCACCACTTTGAGTCGCAACTGTCATTTTTTTTTGGGGGGGGGAAGAGGTGTCTGGGGAGTGGCATGGGGGGGCGGGGGGACCATGTCCTTGACCTTCCAAGAATTACAGGGATTTTTTTGTTTTTCTTTTCCGAGAGGGAGCCTAGTATGTTACAGGAAAAGAAAGAAAGAAGATAAATGGGTGCTACTTTTTTCAAAAGTGGACAAACTTGGTTGTAGATATGAAGTTGTGACGGGAGACACTGCATGCATGCACACACATCAAATACCTGGCTGTGCAAGAGAGACCAAATTGAGCCAAGAAAATGCTGAAAAGTTTTGTTTCAACAAACAAATCAAAGTGAGTGACATTAATGGAGAAAACAGACATCAAATCCTGCCACAAAAAGAGGAAGAAAGGAAAAATCAAGGCCACCAGACCTACAGGAGATCTTTACAAAGTGAATGTGCAAACATCACATTTGTGAAAATCGTGTGTTGATGAAAATTCTTGAACATTTCATTTTTTTTTTTTTTTTTCTATTCTGATTTATATATAATCGGTTTCTGATGAGAAGAAAAGATGAGGGGGTAGGCATGTCTGCCGCGGAAGCACAGTTAAGATGGGCTTATTCTCATCTCATTATGCAATGTTTTGAATACGTGTGTTGACATTTATCAGACCTGCAAATGGTGACTTCCATTCTGTTAATTTTGAAAATGTTCAAACAATCTTTCTTTTTTTAAATGAACGCTACTAGTAAATATTAGCAATGTTTTAAATGATTTAACTTATTCTGAAAATGGCAAAAGTGCGAAAGACTAAGCTTCCCTCAAAAAAGTGTCTTGCATCCATCAGCAAATTGTGGTGAACATCAATGACACACGGGCAGACTTAGAGTTTTTTTTTACATCAGTTTTCCCCCATGTCATGTACAGATGTATGATATCAGATCCAACAGTTGTAACAAGTCTGAGTGTGTTTCAAAGTTAAAACTGCACTTGTACTGCTCTCATATTGGGGGAAAGTTCAACTCTAACCTGTCTCAGAACTGAGAGAAAACTGTTTCAGTCCATGGAAAAGAACTGCGTAGTGGTAAATGGTCAGACTGATAGCCTTTGTAGTTTCCCTTGGACTGGTAAATCATCAAAGTACCCTTAGGTTGACTGAAGTCCTTACTTATGTGCATAAACAAATACTCCACGTTCTTCTAATCCTCAAGATTTGGCACATCCCAGTGACTGAGCTGCATGTGAAGTTATTGTATTGGCAGTGCTGTTTAGCTAAGAAAGTAGGAGATTTGATCAAAATGGCAATAAAGCGTGCAAGTAGCAAACATCATGCTCATGCATTTTGCTCATCTTATCAAAAAGAGTAGATAAACAAACCAGCCAACAGCAACAACAACAAAGGAAAAGTCAAACCTAAACCTACTTTTATTTACCAAGTTACTGGAAACAATTTTAACTGCCCTTCTAATGTTTCTTGCATTGGACTAAAACGAGAACTGTCAAATGTGACCTGTTTCCACAAAATCACCATGATCGTAACTGATTTAAGATTTTGGAAACTAGGAGTAATTGTTTGACATTTTGTTTTCAGAATGATTGACGGCTTTGAAACCCTGGACTCCCTGGAGAGGGTCCCCGTCAATGAGAAGACCTACAAACCTGAGGCAGACATCCGCATACGTTCCACCACTATACACGCCAATCCTTGGCCGGATGAAGGAGAGGAAATGATATGCGAGGGGCGAGAGTGTATGTTAAACAGATGAGGAACACAGTGCTGAGTGTGTAAAACAGATGAATGCATAATGTGTGCATGTGGCAACAGATGAATGTTAATGTGCAAAGGAGAAGAGTACTACTGAGTGTATATGTAAGTGGACTGTTAGTGTGTGTGTTGGACAGGTGAGACTATGTTTATCTCTCTTACATGTCACTGCCCGGAAATACAACTGCCGTAACTCATGTTTCATTTTTGAGATTTTTTGGTATGGGTATAATAGCGGGTCAAGAGGCATAATGTAGCCAAGTCCCAATCACATCATCCTAAAAATAATCATGCTGTAATAAAATATTTGTACCATAACTCAGCTCACAGTATATTTTGTGATGATAATAATCAGTTTTTTTTTTCATCTCCTGAAAACTTTGATTTTTAGACTCATGACAGGTGTATTTCTGGGCGGCAATGTGCAAACAGATGAATATTGAGTGTGCATCTAAATGAACTGTTAGTGTGTGTGTGTGTATGTGTGTTAGACAGGTGAGAGTATAATGTGTATCTCTGTCATGTATTCTGGCCAGGTGGAAATGGCTTCAGTAAACTCACTGTGGCCGTAGAAGCATCATGAGAGGATTGAAAATTCCATCACACAGTAAGCCACTGTATGGTCATGCTGAATGAAACATTCTTGTGAAGGTTGGATTGAAGTTGATGCCAGTTTAGACACTTTGAACCGACTTCTTTCACTGCAGGAATGTTTGCAAATGTAGCACTCACATTTTCCTTGGAGAAAAAAAAAAAAGTTAGCTGTGAACTGCTGGATGTTACCTGAGGATGAAAGAGGGTATAGTGACAGTTGGAACAGTTTGAAAGTGAAAGATACGGTGATGTATGTTCAGGTTGGTAAAGGTAAAAAGGAGATGTGATTAAGAAGACGAGTGGAAAGTGATAAGAGAGATGATGTGACTCATGTAGTCTGTTCCCGCTCTCAGACATATAATCATATGAACTGTACAGAAAAAGCATTTTGGGTATTGGTAATCTCTTTGTATCTTTTACTGTCAAGTCACATCTCTTCTTGTTCAGTTGGTGATGCATTTGTGACATGTGTTACAACACTTGGAGTGAATTGCCGGGAATTGTTGCAGCAAAGTAGCAACATATGTCATCATTTCTTTTCTCATAAATGCGTGTCAAGCATGTTGGCTTGTTATTTTTTCTATTTAAAGCATGTTATTTGTGATTTTACCTTGATGAATCGACTGAAAAAAAAAATTTGGAAGTTTGGCAAACTTGTTGGGGAAATGAACACCAAATTAAAAGCACATGCCAAGCAGACCTGTTTAGAAATTATTGCCTATCTCAAGAGTATACCTTTAAAGCCTTACATTCCATGCTCATTTTTCTTCTCTCCCCCCCCAACTCTTCTTTTTTCTACATAAGTGTTTGCCAAGTCATTGTCTTAATGACAGTGGAGTTGCTGGCTTATACTTGCTTGTTTGAAACTTAATAATTTGGACAGCTGAAGCGCTTTGCCTGTTAGTATTTAGCTTCTTCATTTCAGTCTTTTTGTTCAATTGTGTATTCAAACAAAAATAGTATTCAGCTATTGTTAACATCCTACATTTTGCTGTCACTCATACACATATCCTTCCAGTGAAATGAGGTCAGATCTGATTTCTGTAAATTTTTTGTATTAGTAGTAATAAGCATGTCCAATGACAATTCTATGGCAAACTAAGAACGGATTTGCAAAAATCCATTAGTAGGCCTCTGCCAATGTAGAGCTGCAGCAGTTTGAGTTTAGGGAAAAAACATTTCAACTTATAGCTTGAAAAGTATGGTACCCTTGTACAAAGTGTGTAATGTAGTACTGAAGAGGTGAATTTCTTCTTTTCCTTTCATTCTGTCTCTGTAACTTTGAAGCTGGCTGAATAAACCCGAGTCAGTTCATTGCTGATCAGAATGACTTCAACGCACTGAGTGCGTAATATATTCCCAATTTCAGACTGAATTGGATAAATATCATTTGTTCACCCCTTCAGTCCTGAAATTTAATTACCTGTGTTGTTATTAATTTATGGGCAGGCATGCACTTGTGAAGAGATCATCATCCATGGATTTATGATTTGGACATGAATTTTCACCATTTTTCTCCTTGATAAAGGGCAACATTAATGCAAATTTCAAAAGGGAAAATACAGTTAATCCAACAGAAAGCTGGGACAAGCAAATTACGCAAAATGTAGCATGAATCTGCCTGAAAACAGGAACAAAAACACGGTCTTGTAATGCGTTTGTCCCTGTTTTCTGGTGGAGTATCTCTATTTTCCTTTTAGTTTAGAATTAGTTTCAATTTCCGCCTGCAGTCAACTCCCTTTGAAACAAATTAATGCAAGCAGGCACAGTGTATGCCATCAAAAGTCAAGATGCAATAATTCTCTTTTCAAGTGAGAGGGGGGGGGGGGGGGAAGGAGGAGGAGGCGGCGGCGTAAAAGGAAGGGAAGGGGGACCAATATGTGTGGAAAATCCCTGGATTCATTCTCGTATGCGAGTATTTAAGCGGTTTCAAGTCATGTTGAAGAAGACAGAAATGGAACATATAACACACTTCTCAACATACATACAGCATCACACAAAGTTGAACCGGCTGCCACTGTTTGTTTACTACTTTAATTCAGTCCATCACAGAGTAAACACCGCGCTTGCCAGATTCTGACACAGCTCCATGTTCCATTAAGACACCGCGTGGAATTCTGGAACATCTGTCCTTCAACGGACAAGACATTCAGTAGGAATTTTTTTTTTTTAAACATAAGGACAGGCAGTTAGTACACTGGAAATAATTCCTGAATTAGTACTGAAACTGAAAAAAAAAAAAAAAAAAAAAAAAAAAAAAACCGAAAAAGAGAAACGGAAGACTTTCCATACATCTATACATTTATATTGAATAATGTACAAGGGAAACATGAAAGAGTTTAATGACATGGGTTTTTAAAAAAAAAAAATTCATACACTGTTAAGCATGCCCCCACGTGGGACATCACTGGTGACAAATCATTAACTTTGTAACAGTTTGGACATGCACAGGATTGATTTAAACATCAATGAACAAAACCAGCTTTACACAAGAGATGGATTTGAGATTTCCAGACATAGTCAAGTCAACACACGTTAATCAAGTGTACAAATCCGTTACGACAGTTCTTGTGCAATGAGGAATTAAAAAAGAAAAGAAAAACATACATTCTTTCGCACTCTCCATGTACCCTATGAGTTCTTTTGCTACAGAGTCAATCTACAGCCAAGCTCACTATGATGTTCAAATGTTTATAAGCACAAATGCAAACACACACACATGGCTATCACACACAACCATATCAAACGTAGGTTACAAGATTACAACAAAAAAAAAAATTAACATGTTTTACATTGGTAGTATTATTCCCTGGACCTGAAGACAAAATTCATTATCATTATGAAATATATGTATATAAATCTTCAAAACTTCTTCACCCTTAGCCTGCTGAAGGATTTTCCCAATCTGTACACCGACAAATATTTTGACCCGGCCCAGAAGGATTTTCCGCATCTGTGCACCGACAAATATTTTGACCAGGCCCAGAAATGAACAAATCTCCTTTTGCTCATTCTTTTAAATTGATCTATTTCAAGGAGACCAGTAAGAGAATACATCTCATCAAAGATTAATAAAATCTGTGTCATTAACAATTTTTCTTCTTCTGCACTAGTTGGCAAAAAAAAAAAAAAATGGTCCTGTACAGCCGACTCTTACAAATCTGCCAATTCTGGATGGTTTGCATTCACCTCTCTCACTTCACTTCGGTCACCAGTTGCATCAACATTTTCAAACCCAGCTGTCTTGATTGTGCATGAATAAAACATCAAGCAAGAATCTAATGCACCACCACAGCAAATTTCAGACTTGGAGGTGAAAAAACAGCAAGAATAAAGCATCGATCAAGAATCTGATGCACCCTCACAGCAAATTTTTGGAGGTGGAGGTGAAAAGTACAGTGTAATAATATCCACCGTTTCATGTGCAGACGGTAAAAACAGTTATAGTTTCCCATTCAAAGAGAAACAATTTTCATTATCTATATCAGCCGGCTAAACTTCCTGATATGCAGGACATAGGGAGCGAACATTTTGTTCAGCACTGTGCACTGGTACCTCACTGTGACCTGTGCGGAATGCATGGTCGTTGTAAGGGCACATGGCAGGCTCAAGGCAAAAGATGCAGCTACGCATGCTCTTCTTGTCTGATGTGAACATCATGCAGACCAATGGATTTCAGCACTGAACTTTTTGCTGGAAAGCGCAGAATCTCAGCTGTAAAGACGCCGACAGTCTTTACCAGAGTTTTCAGCCTGCGTCCTTTTTCAATGTGAAAGAGAGAGACCCCCCCCCCCCCCAAACTCCTGTCCTCAGTCTCCCCAAATCCCTGTTGATTAGACTGGTCCCGTCTCAAATCCGAAGACTTTGGGGAGGGAAAAGAATGCACCGAACAGAAGAACGCAATTCCCACAGTGCAGGGTCGAACTGCCTACAGGTGTAGGAATGGATTATACACACTCTAAACGAACTTTTCAAGCTAGTGAATGTCCCCAACAAGAAGCCAGTCCCTGTATCCCCAACAACAAGCCAGTCCCTGTAAACAGACTATCTATACACAGATGGACTCTTATTTTCTAGTAGTTTTTAAATTTCCCCTAGTTGTGGAATTCCCTGTGCTGAAACACAAATCAAAAAAGTCTTCCAGAACAACATGAATGTCAATTCGCAGTTGACTGGGAGTGGGGTGGGAGTGGGGTGGGGGATGTCTAAACGCAGTGTCGTTAGAAGGCACTTCATGAGACTGGGAACATGATGCTGCCCGACACTCCAAACGCTTCATAGACCTACCAACCCCTCCAATGGAAACAGCCTGCAACCACAGTAAGAGCCTGGAGGGCATCTGGGTAGATTTAAAACCCATCCAGGCAAAATCTGCCTCAATGGCAAAGGAAAGGGTGAGGAGTGAGGAGGAAGATACGGGGGTTTGGGGGGGGGGGGGGGGGGGGCGGAGGGGGGAGACAACAAGAAAGCTGCCATCTGGGTGCCTTGATTTGAAAACGTCCCACGATTTGAAAACAAAATATTACATAGCAATCAAGCAGTCCGCATCCATTTTCATCTCTGTCTCCACTAGCTGCCTGTCACCCCCCCCCCCCCCCCCCCCCCCCCCGCCCCACCCTGCCTCCCTTCCACCAAAAGTAAATAATCAGAAAACAGAAGACATTAGGCCAAGTCTGAGGAAACACCTTGACAGCGATACCCTGGATAAAGGGGCCTCCAGAAGACGGCACAAGATGCAATGCAGCAGCTACCACTTTCAGTATAGACATTAGTTGCTTGAAGTTTTCCCCCCCTTTTTTTTCCCCCCTAACCAAGGCACACAGCAGTCCTGATAAATTCTAAATGTGGGGGAAACGTTTTTTTTTTCACTAGCATACTTTAACAACAAAAAACAACTGCAGAAAAGCAAAAACGGGTAAGAGAATCACCATATTAAAAATACATCACTTCAGCACTATCTCTATGATGACAGGGAAAAAGTATATATGTGCATTCAATGTGTATAAACGATAGAATGTTTACACCCATGAGACACTTGCACACAGAACATCTTTCGTCGATGGTTTACAAAAAAAATTAATAAATGAAGGGGAAAGCATCTCATGCCAAGAACGATAACTGTGGCAGTCAAGATCAGCATATTGCTCATTCAGCAGACCAGCTGTCTGGAGGAGTGTTTAAAAAAAAAAGATGAAGATAAAAAAATAACCCCATCTACTGCACAAATCCTCTGAACTGGCAACAATTCTCCAAACATTTAAATCAATGGAAATCTCACAGCCCCTCCCTCTCATCACCCCCCACCCCCACCCACTCAAAAATCAATCCATGAACAATCATGTAAGCAGCTCCAGGTGGCCAACTCCCCTTAGTTCAAGCAGCTTCACCCTCCTCTGTCACCACACCACACCACACCCCCCACTCTCTTCTCTCTGGTCCTGCTCCAGCCGGTCCTCTTACTCATCAGGACCGTGGTCCTGACAAGCACCTCAGTGACGGAGTAGGGGTCGCAGTTGGAGGAAGGGCGGCGGTCTTCCAGGTATCCCATGCCGTCCTCGGCACCTGGCGGGGAATACGGATGCTGGAACCGCGATTGGCCACGCCTGCGGAGAAGTCGTGGATGGAGGAGGTCTCGTGGAACCCTGTCAGGCGTCGCTCGTTGTCCTTGCCCTCCCTGGGGTCATAGGCCTTGATGTGGCGTACGTGGTGTTTGGACAGCTTCTCGATAGCCTTCTCAATCTCTCTGGAAACGACCAAGAAGAAAGGTTAAGCTGTGATTTCCCTATACCAGTCAATGAAGCTCCTGGCCACAGAAAGAGAGTAGTTGCAGACGTCCAGGTATGGCAGTATTACGTCCGATTCTGATCAGAGATGTTCATTCGTGAAATTTTTCAGCAGAGCCGGCTTCTACCGTGAGCTTGGTGTGATATGGATACACGCAATAGAGTTACAATCACTAAATGGGTGCATCTCTTGAGAACATTCCTCAAACATCCTGACCAACAGTGCTAATATTGTCTCCTAGTCCTAGGTCCTGTTAGCACCAGGATATCTAAGGAAGGTAGTAGAGAACAGCTCTGACAGTTTCTGACCAGAAAAGCAGAGCACTGAATGTTATGGCATTTTTTTTTTTTCCTTTTTTTTTTTTTTAATTGCTGTTTTTTTGTTTTTTCTTCACTTTACCTCCATCTCAACTGACACGGTCAGTTTTCATCATCCTGGACTTCCCATGAGGAAATGCAGAAACCCCTGAAAATTCCTCGGGGTATCAGGGACAAGGATTCTCAGGACCCCATCACCCACACCCCCATCCCTCCAGAAAAGATTTTCACATTTGCATAGAAAATGATGCAATTTCAAAAAAATCTGAGCACTTACGAAAAGTCATAGAAGAAAATGTGCTTCCTCTGAGCACTGAGCGATATATTGTCCACTTTTTGGTCATCCCACAAACTGGGTTACTTGTTCGAAAACCTTTATCCATCTCTTTAAGTTCAACAGTGTCAGAGAGCAACATTATTTTGATTCCACTGTCAGTACCTTCTGCCATTAAATTGAAAATGTCACGGTGTTTCTGTGGATTTTATTGCCACTCTACATACCCCATGCCCCCCCCCCCCCCTCCTCCCCCAACACATATGCACTCTTACTTCTTTTTTCCGCTGTACGCTTTTTTTTTTTCTCTTCCAAGTTTCTTATTTTATATTTCTTAAAACATGCGAACTCACACGAAAGTAGGAGTCCTCATTGTGCTGAACACTTAATGGCCAGAGCCAGGGATAAAATTATATCGCATAAACCATCATTTGCCTTCCCATTTCCATCACCAGGCCACACACGCTATGACTCTTTCTCATCTGGTAATATCACTTTCACACAAAAATGGCCACCTGATAATCCACACACACACACACACACACACACACACTTTCACTTTATACTCAGACAGTGTATCACACATGCTTCCTTGATTCCACTCTCTGCCCTCCCCCTCCTCCCCCATCTACACAGCACACTCACTTGACTCCGCCGGCTTTTCTCATCGCCAGAGTGCTGTAGTTGCAGTGAGCGCCAGCACCATTCCAGTCACCCTCCATGGGCTTGGGGTCAAGGGTCACCACGATGCCGAAGTCCTCGGCCACGCGGTGCATGATGTAGCGAGCGACCCACAGATGATCCCCCATCTCGATGCCCTCGCAGGGCCCCACTTGGAACTCCCACTGTGTGAGGAAGACATGGAGAGGGTTACTCCGGCTGAAGGTTTTATTGTTCCAGTAAACATATGGAAATGTTACACTAGAATTTCTTTCATTGTTCCAGTAACCATGTGGAAATGTTACACTAGTATTTTTCATTGTTCCAGTAACCATCTGGAAATGCTACACTAGAATTTCTTTCATTGTTCCAGTAACCATGTGGAAATGTTACACAAGATTTCTTTCATTGTTCCAGTAACCATGTGGAAATGTTACACTAGAATTTCTTGCATTGTTCCAGTAACCATGTGGAAATGTTATAATAGTATTTCTTGCATTGTTCCAGTAACCATGTGGAAATGTTACACTCAAATTTCTTTCATTGTTCCAGTAACCATGTGGAAATGCACCAGTATTTCTGTATGTCAAGGAACCCATGAGAATATCAACATTGGTTTCCAATTTTCAACAACAAGATGAAATTTCACAGTGCGATTTTTTTTTCATACCGATTTTCTACAAGAGGAAACTTTATATAGTGGGATTTTTCGTATTAAAAGTTGTGAATGTTACACTGAAATTCTTATGGCATTTTTTCCTTTTAACAAGGAACAAGTGGAAATGTTGCACTCAAATTCCCATTTTCCAAGGACTATGAGACTAACTTTTGACATTGTTTTGTTCATGAAAGATGATAAACATGCTACACAAGACATAATATGCTACACTATCTTTCCTTCTTGATGAAAATCTACAGAAGTATGACAAAAATAAGCAAATTACGATGAGCAGATCATTTTACGGAAATTATAAATATGTTTCCACCACACAAACCAATGCATATGTTATGAGAATGCACAGCTGAAAAAAAAAAAAAAAAACAAGACATTTGTGCAGAGATGACACCATATATACTGATTTATAAGCATACCTGTGCAGGCATAACTTCAGCATTGCAGCCAGCAATCTTGACGCCAGCATATAAGCAGGCGCGGTAGTGAGCCTCCACAACATCACGGCCATACACCTTGTTCGCTCCAACACCGCAGTAGTAAGGACCTGGACAAAAAGACAGTCTGCTGTCACACGCTCTGGCAAGAGATCAACATTTCTGCATTCGCATGTGGTATCACAAACAGTTCCTTCAAAGAGTGCATACACGAGAGACAGCCCATACTATTCTGAGGCAATGTCAAACACTTTTTTGAGACCCAACACATTGACTCTACAAGGACTGTCAAAATTGGAATAACCTGTGGAGCAAGATACTTATAACACAGCGGTTGCTTTCGGATCGGTTGTTCCAATCCTCCTGCCAGAGGTTTTTCACTTAAGTCTGTACTATGGATTTCAGATCTGTGGAAAAGAATGTAAACCTCAGAGACCTTAAAAAATCTCAGTCTTTCTCACGTTATGCCATGTGCTGTTGACAACATCATGACAGCTTTTCCTGTCAGAGTGCCATGTGTAAGTGATAGCAGTCTAAAAAAAAACATTTTCCCTTTCCAATTCCTCCTTCTACCAATTAATGGACACAACCACATTTTATTGTTAGTTTTAGGAGCTCACTCTGGGAAAAAAAATTGTTATTCTTTTAAAAATAGAGATGGTAATTTTTTTTTTTTTTACATAAACAGCTCAGAAACCTAGAGCTTTGACTTTCATATAGGACAAACAAATGCTCCTGTTTTTATTATGTAACAACAGCACTTTGGTATTGGCTGAAAGGTATTTAAAAGCATACTATGAGCAAAGTTCATATTCTACTCTCTCCATGGTACATTGTAAGTTTTCATGTTTGCATTAAGAGGCATAAAATAAAATACTGGGGTGGGGGTGGGGGTGGGAGGCTGTCCATTAGCAAGGGAAAGAATTCAACACCAACGAATTAAACTTCCTGAACACATGTACGTAACTGCAAGCCTCACTGCAGCTTATTGAAGTGGGTTAAGGCCCACTGCTTTATGCCCCAGGGAACTCAAATTAGGATGCATAAAGAAGTGCCTGCATGTAAATAAATGTAACACACCCAGACAGCAGCCTCAGGGCCTTGGTGTGTTTATATGACAAACAGCTTCAAAATGCTCATCACATGTGCTGTTTATTTTCTCCACCATTGAGGCCACGAGTGCAGTTTTATTTTATTACTGCACTCATGTTCTCCGTGGTGAAAAACGTGGAGAGACTAAACTCTACAAGCTGTAGTCTGATGAGCTGATTCTAATGAAATCACTTTCAATAATGCAAAATCGCATGGAGATATTCCATGGAGGTGACTTAAGCTTAATATGACAAATGAGAGAGAGAGAAGAGAGAGAGAGAGAGAGAGAGAGAGAGAGTGTGTGTGTGTGTGTGTGCGTGTTCATGTTCTCCGTGGTGAAAAACGTGGAGAGACTAAACAAACATGTCAGTGCAACCATGGGTTAATCTGAGACTGACAATGAATTGCTTTCAGTCAGTCAGTCTGTGTGCGAAAGAGAGACAGGCTATACTCTGAGCTCTTATAAGAGTACTTGACAGTGAAGAACAGGTTGTATAATTTCATGCTTACTTCAAAAACTGCTAGCAACAGCCTGTCTACGTTTAAAAAAAAAAAAAAAAAAAAAAAAAAAAAAAAAAAAAAAAAAGCCAAAAAAACTGCTATCATGGGATTATCAGTTTTAGAGAAAAGCTTATATGATGATAGATATATAGCCTATCTATTAAACAGCTGTTAAGGGACAATCAGTTTTTTTGAGTCTGGTGTAATAATAACATGTCTTATCAAGATAACTATTAATCTTCATGTTCTCCCATGACCCTCTCTCCATCACCATCCCCACTCAGCCTCACTCCCCACCCCCTGCTGCACACAGGTCCTGCCATGATTTTCTGTTCCTCTGGAGTTGTTTTATCAGCAGCCTCTTAAAGTGTTCCATGTCATTCAGATTATGCCTTGACTGGGCACACACACATACACACACACACACACACACACACACACCTCTGGAGTGTTTTTATCAGCAGCCTCTTAAAGTGTTCCATGTCATTCAGATTATGCCTTGACTGGGCACACACACACACACACACACACACACACACACACCTCTGGAGTTGTTTTATCAGCAGCCTCTTAAAGTGTTCCATGTCATTCAGATTATGCCTTGACTGGGGGCACACACACACACACACACACCTCTGGAGTTGTTTTATCAGCAGCCTCTTGAAGTGTTACATGTATGTTATTCAGATTATGCCTTGACCGAGCATACACACACACATGCACAAAGTATCAGTCAGTCTTTGTCTTTTCATGAAGTCTTCTACAACAGGTCTCATCTCAGCGCAGCGTCCCCTTACCAGATATATTATTGGCTCACTGGATTGTTGGTTTAATAGCCAGCCAGCCTGTCTCATCAGTAAGAAACTGGAGAGAAAAATCAATAACATTTTATTAGCCTGATGTGTGTGAGTTAGGGTTGATGTGTGTGAGTTAGGGTTGACACAGTTTGTCATACGTCAATATTCCAGCTCCTAAGGCTATTTTTTTTTTCCCCTGTTTTCACATCCTTTCACATACACACACACACACACACACACACACCTGTGTCTACATGTGCTGAAGTGTGCACTGAGCAGTCCATCTCACCAAAGCCCTCAACAGCCTTGAAAGTCAAGAACTGCTCTTACTGGGAATGCGCACTGCCAGGATGGTCACCATTCTTTTTATACTATCTCCCAAGCCAGAGGGTCTGAGCATCTCTTTGTTCTCCTGACCTTTTCATATCATTGAGCATTCATGTGCACACACACACACAAAAATCACTACTGGATGTGCAAACCAGATGGGGAATGCAAGCCATTTGCAGATGTTCCTCAGCAGAAGGTCTGAAATGCAATAGGCGTATTACTTACACTGCTGTCAAGATCAACCCAGGCGCAAGCATACCGACAGTTTAAAGACAGTAAGTGACTGCTGACTGTCCTCAAAAATACACACACACACACACACACATATGTTAGTGTCTGACCACCATGACCCTTTCACCTATACACCAATGAAGCCATGAGCATCCCCGCTGACTCATCTCATCTGCATCACCTAATTCACTGTCACCCACGTCTGAATACCTTCAGTCATTTAAACAGTCTGCACTAAAGTAAAAGACCAAGTCATCACTCAGTTTAGCATGATTACTTAACTGATGATCTAGCAAAAGTTAGTTACAAGCCTTACAGTGGAAAAGAAGACTCAGCACTGTCGCTAGTATTGATCCAAGCCACCAACAACAAAGACATGAGCAGACAACTCTTTACAAAAAAAAAAACCCAGAGGACCAGCCACTGCAGACTGCTGAGTCATGCTTTTCGACTCCACATCTCACAGTCAGACCGACTGTCTCTGTGTGGCGGGAAACCAGACCCCTGACCACATATTTCAGCACTGTCCAACCCATGATGTGCCGTGACACCAAACCTGGCTAGAGACAGCCAAGCTCTGAGACAAGCCATGGCACAGCTGTACCGACCTGGAGAAGACTGGGGGGGGGGGTGGGGGGGGGGGGGATCATCAAGATAACAGTATTGTAGATTTAAAACATAATTAACTGCAAAGTGAGGCGACAGCAGGCAGAAGTATGAACAAGTCTTGAAACGTTTATGTGATAAATGCGCTTATCATGAACAAATCACAACCCCAAACACTGAGGCGTTTCGACTTCTTAGGTCTTCTTCAGGCAAGTTAAACAACACTCAGAACAACGAAAGTGAAGAACGAGCAATCACTTCTCTTGACCTAAGAGGTCGAAAGGCGTTGTGTTTTGTCTTTGATTAGTTTAGTGGATTTCTTACATAAATGTTTAAAGATATGATGAACTGCACTAGAACTCTGATCAGAAAAAGAAGCTCAACTGACCTTGAGGTCCAGGGAAGCCGTTCTTGGGCCAGCCGAACGGATGACCGTCATAGTCCAACAGGGTGTACTCCTGCTCAATGCCGAACCAAGGATGTTGGTCTTTGGCTCTCTCCATCACTTCAGCACAGGTCTTGCGGCGGTTGGTTTCTGAAATGAAGAACGAACAACTCTAAATCAGCCTCGTCAGCTTTGATTGATGTCATGTCTTTCGATTGAATTTCAAGTTTTCACAGCCTAACAAAATGGAGGTCTCAAATCTCAAGGATTCTTAGGCTGAGCAGACCTTAGAGAAAAAAAAAAAGCATATACAAAGTGCAGGACCTAGAATATCATGTGAAACACT
This sequence comes from Conus betulinus, assembly GCA_016801955.1. NCBI lineage: Eukaryota > Metazoa > Mollusca > Gastropoda > Neogastropoda > Conidae > Conus > Conus betulinus. Next base: position 51,067 of record JADBJO010005032.1, on the reverse strand, counting down.
ACGATCTCAAATGACATTAATAACCCAACAAACAAGCCACAGTGGCACATGTCTGAAAGAAAGAAATCGCTCATGACATAGTACCCCTGCCATCACCCCCATGACAAGAAAAAATTTCACAGAAAAAGAAACAGACCACGAATAAATACTGCCAGAGCAAGCTACAGTGACAGTGTGGCTTATGGTGGAATGAGAATGACGGGTTTATATGTCCTCCTCCTCCATTTGGACAACAACAAAAAAAGGGGGGGGGTGGGGGGGTGGGGGGTCCACAGGTCCAGAGAAATGGAGCTCTACTCACAGGCCCGGGCGAAACACCCACCTGCTGGCTTTTTGTTGTACTTGAAGACCTCACACAGGATCAGTTTGTTCTTGCCACCCCGGAAGGGGTCTTTGAAGATGGCCACGGGGTGCAGGTACATGTCGGAATTGGATCCCTCTGCCTGGTAGGTGCTGGAGCCGTCAAAGTTCCAGATAGGACAGTCTGCAATGGACAGTGATCAGCATGGTCAGAGCAGTTCTCAAAAAAAATAAGTGATAGTATATATATATATATATATATATATATATATATATATATATATATAAAATATTAATAACAATAATAATAATAATACAACCACCATTATCAAACGTCACATCACTACGTTTCCTCCCATCTCATCAAATACCACTGGAAGTGTGTGAAAGCCAGCCAGAGCGCACAGACAGTCGCTTTAACGTCTTTTCTGCTTTTTTGTCAATGCCATCACCATCAAACTGTGGCGAATCCTACACTACATCACACAAGCATTTACACAAATTATGATCTTGTACTTCAGTTCACCTTGCCTACAGCCTGGCCGATCAAAGGGGTGGCACCTCAGAGCTGATAATCTTGCACACCTGGATACGCATGCTAACACATTTGCACACATGCACCCACCTGAACCTGAGCTACCTAAGATTTATGCTACAGCTGTCGACCAAATCCCTGCTTTTACATGCACATGTTGTACATACTTTAATATGAGCATATGTAGAATTTACACTGCATCAGCTGATTACATACCTACCCTCCTAACCTCTGAAGGGAAACCATGCAATTCACCAGAAAAAAAAAAGCAATTGCTCATTCCATCAATATTTTCCCTGTTTATACTTTTATTTGAATATAAAATTCAGCGTATTCAGGAATGACATGTTTCCACAAAAAGGAAATTTTCACAGTATGAACCTAAAACACACAAAAAATTGGTTCTCATACAAATATGATGCACTCAACACACACATGCCTGCTAATATCACATATACACAACACAGTCATATTCACCCCACATCAAACAATTAGTTTCAGTCTTGACAAAAAAATATATTCTGTCGGCCCCGTTCAACCCGTTCCGCACCCACACGTTTTCGAACTATGCAGCAGCCATTTCATTTTGTATCACCGACGACTCAGCCCTGATGTGGCCCTTTGCGGTCGGCTGGGCTATAAGCAACATTATCTTAACTTATCGTATCACCGACGCATACAAGTGTACATTGACTGCACTGCACCAGCCGATCTGAATTCAATGTATGTGACAGATGCGTGCTTTGAGGAGGGCATTTCTTCACATTGGTGAGCTTTTGCTCTAAAAGATAGGAAGAGAAGGCTGTGCACAGGGCTCCCGTAGAGGAACATGAAAAATACAAGGAATTCTTTCCCAGCAGAGGGGAGGGGGTGGGGTCGGGGGTTTAGAGGCACATTCTTGGCCCCTGTCCCTACCCTCCACCCCCACATTCCCTTCCCTTCCCTTCAGATGTGGGATAGGTTCTGAGTTTGGGTTTTTTTTTTTCCCCAATAGCGTAGAGGCCTACAACTGAGAGAGCTAACAACACATGAATACCAAATGCACACAGAATCAAATCTGCTGGGAGTGCATGTCTGTGCTGGCTGCTTTATGTGTTGGTTATAATTAAATGCCGTATAGCACAGCTACCATTTTTTTTTTTTAATGTTCGCAACAGCATTTGCTCACTCTGCTAGTTTACTTTACACCAGCAAAACTAAACCAGCAGCCCCTTTTTTTTTTTTTTTTTTTTGCTTTTCTTTTTATACATAGAGCTTGGTGGATTTTTTTTTTTTTTTCTGCTGTCCCAACCTCTGCGCCACCTCAGAGACAGTGCACCCATGCCGCTCATTCCGACACCCCGTCCACAGTCACAGCCTGGTCAGCCCCTGCAGCAACCCGGGTACCAGCAATCCACAGGGAGCAGTCAATGTCAAGTCGTTAAGAGGCAACCCACCGGAGGAGACACTGCACTACTGCAAAGTCACTTCGTGGTGTTCAGTGGCGCCTGTTCTGATCAAACATACGCACAGGACACCACCTACTAAGCCCCCTACTGACGACAATAATTACTTAGTCGTGGAGCCGGCGTGAGTGAGTTCTCCCTCCGGAGGGCGCCACCACGTCCGTCCAATGACAACCCCCATGGACTCGCCAATACTAGTGACCCTGACGGAACCAAACCAAGGCCACAGATGTGGAGAGGACATCGAAAGTGAGGTCACCATGACAGCAGGGCATGAAGGGTCACAGAATTTGAGACACTTTTTTTTTTTAATGCTGATCAATGAGAATGAGGATGATTAAGATGATGCTACGGATTTCCATTTCGGTCTGAGACTACATGACAGGGCTGTACTCTACGCCTCCTTCATAATATATCCCAGTATCAACCAGGCTCGAGAGATACAGACACCTGCAGTGTTGGTCAGGAAATTTGAGCAACTCTCTCAGAAACATCCATTAAGTGGATGAAACTTGACTGTGTGGTCCCAGTCTTCCCAACCAAGTCCGCAGCAAACTCAACTCTGGGTAGAGAGCCGGTTGGGGCAGAAAAACCTACATGACTCTGATGGGATTTGAACCCACGACCTCCCAGCCGGGAGTCCGCTTAGTGGTTTTTTTTTTTTCGTTCTCTTTTAGAGGAGTTAATTTTTTTTTTCAGTTCACTTTCTACTGATGCCAGTCACAGCTGGTGTAAGCACACTCATCTTTATATTCAGTTTTAAATTGGCTGGGACAGTGGAGAGAGAGAGAGAGAGAGAGTGTGTGTGTGTGTGTGTGTGTGTGTGTGTGTGTGTGTGTGTGTGTGTGTGTGTGTGTGTGTGTGTATGTGTGAGTTTGCGCACATGCATGTTTATATGTGTGTGCGTGCACGTGTGTGTGTGAAGGATCATATGCAAGTGCATATATATATATGTGTATGTGCACACACTACGACTCTTGATGTGTGTATACATGTTTGCATGCATGAAGAAAGAGCATGTTAGCTCTCTTCAGCCATGCCCTCTTCCAGTTTTTTCAACCGAAAACGCATTGTCTGCTCCCATGTGGTCAAAGTCCTGGCTTTCTTGCAAGAAGTTTTTATTTCATCATGTTATCCTGTTATTGTTTGGTTTTTCTTTTTCTTACTCACACACATTTGTGTACACATAATCACACACACATATGTGAAAGAAATGATAATGATACTTACAGCACGATTATAGCAAATTGAAATGTTTTTATATTTTCAAGAAACAAGAGGGGCAGGCTAAGCAAAAAACAAAAAACGCATCTTTCACATAGATAATGATTTATACTGCGGTTGTGTCAGGTGCTGTTGCTGTCCGGCCGTGGATGGATAGGAGAGCTGGTCTATGTCATCACCACCAAGGTCACCCCCTACAGTGCACCATGACAGGTGTGACCACATGCTGTGGGCAGTTCAATAACCCCCCCCCCCCCCCCCCCCCCCCAACTGTCCAGGTCCAGGACCACATTTAAAACGTGGCTCGGGTGAACAAAAGCAACCAGCCGATGTCACACACGTGGCTGTTGTTTAACTGCAAGACCTGACGGTGAAGTGGTGGAAAAAAGCTTTTCTTTCACCTCTCACCCTCAGCCTAATCCTGTGTGACAAACATTACTAGCCTGACCCGACAAGAATGTCACATGTTTTCATGTTGATTATGAAAATTGCAAGTCAGTCAGTGTGTACATAGCATGATGGGTGTAAGTTTTCAGTTTCTTCTTCTTCTTTTTTCCTTATTTGTGTTGGTGTCCATATCAGAGGATCATAAACCTTATGTGTTATCATATGAATCAAAAGTCATATTTGGACATTTCTAGTACCATTTTGTGAGTGAATAGACCATTTCAAAGACATTGTGCTTCCCTGGAGACACACATACTAGACATATCTGCATGAAGTAATTCAGTTGAAAAAAAAATGTATTTTTTATAATCTGGCTCCAGAAGATGAAAGAATGTAGGAAGTTGATATTTTCACCCAGCTAACTCAATCTATTGAAAACGACTTCTAAAAAGTTTTATGTTGTTGCTCCTTGCAGTTTTTCAAGGTGATTTTTAAATAAACCTTACAAATGACCAGTCATGTGAGAAAGTAAAGGGGAAAACTGCCAGTATCAAGTGAGTTAACACCCCTTCTGTTCTTTCACCCTGTGTAGCATATTTTTTTTTTCTTATTTATCAAAAAGACCTAGAGCCCACAATTTCTCTTGTCCAAGAAAGCAAGGAAACCGTCTTTCCTCTAAATGATGCAATTTCAAAAATAACATTTGAACAAGGTGTTCTACTCTTTTCTAAATTTGAATTTTTAAAAAAAATTACACTTTTCTTCAATCATTCACAAAACGGAAATGGATGCCCTTAAACTCACCATTTACGTGGAAACATGCACGTGCTGACATTCGAGACAACAGTCCCATATAGTTGCATTTTTGCATACCTGTGACCAGTCATCCTCTGTGTTTAAACATGTATCTCTTCCTTCATTAACACCACATTCTCAACACTTCCTGATATTTACCCAACAGGTGCAGTGCCTCTGCCCTCTACTTACCGCTCGGCTTCTGTGGCTCACTGGGCAGTGTCCGGCACTTGCTGCGGATGCCCTCCCCTGTGCCATCTATCCAGAGGTACTCCGCCATGATACCTCCGGGTTGATCCAGCTGCAGGTACTTCTCCAGCAGCTGTTTGTTGCCGGTGAGCGCTCCATTTGCCGTGCTCATGGCTGGTTCTCAAACTGCCACACGCACAACAGTGTAAGTTATGATACGTTTGAGTCCAATTCACCACACAGGGTTTTTCTTTTTCATTTTTTTTTTCTGTTTTTTTTTGTGTGTTTTTTTTGTTTTGTTTGTTTGTTGTTTGTTTGTTTTTTTTGGGGGGAGGTGGCTGATGAGAGGAGGAGAGGTTACTTAGGTGGTTACCACATACAAGTTACTTCTTACCATCCTAGCCCTGCGTGCCATGCTGCGCCACCTCTCAGAGGCAGTGCACCCACGCCGCTCATTCCGACACCCCGTCCACAGCCAAAGCCCGTCGGCCCCGCCACAGCCCCGCACCGGCAATCCACAGGAGCAGTCAATGTCTGCCGAGTCACTTCAGTGGTGTTCAGTGGCGCCTGTTCTGATCTAACATACGCAGGACACCACCTACTAAGCCCCCTACTGACGACAATAATTGCTTAGTCGCGGAGCCGGCGTGAGTGAGCTCTCCCTCCGGAGGGCGCCACCACGTCCGTCCAACGACAGCCCCCATGGACTCGCCGATACCGGTGACCCCGACGGAACCAAACCAAGGCCACAGACGTGGAGAGGACATCGAAACTGAGGTCACCATGAGAGCAGGGCATGAAGGCCACAGATTTTGAGACTTTTTTTTTTATGCTGATCGATGAGAATGAGGATGATTAAGATGATGCTACGGATTTCCATTTCGGTCTGAGACTACATGACAGGGCTGTACTCTACGCTTTCCTTTCATAATATATCCCGGCGTCAACCAGGCCCGAGAGATACAGACACCTGCAGTGTTGGTCAGGAAATTTGAGCAACACTCTCAAAACGCATCCCATTAAGTGGATGAAACTCGACTGTGTGGTCCCAGTCTTCCAACTGAGCCCGCAGCAAACTCACTCTGGGTATGGGTCCAAACCCACTTGTGCGATGCCTGCAGAGATCTATCCTTGATAACTTGCAAGTTGCAGCCAGCAGGATGTGGGGAATGACAAACGTCCATCCCTAATATATTAAGCGAGGGAAAAACACAGGCAGTGACACAGCACTGAGGGATATGATGAATTTGATTAAACCACTGAGGGACATGGTGAATTTGATTACAGCATTGAGGGGCATGACGAATTTGATTACAGCACGGAGGGACATGATGAATTTGATTACAGCACTGAGGGACACGATGAATTTGATTACAGCACTGAGGGACACGATGATTTGATTACAGCACTGAGGGACACGATGAATTTGATTACAGCACTGAGGGACACGATGAATTTGATTACAGCACTGAGGGACACGATGAATTTGATTACAGCACTGAGGGACACGATGAATTTGATTACAGCACTGAGGGACACGATGAATTTGATTACAGATGGATGCATTCAAAGTGAGGGACCATCCTACAGCTTTAACAACAGCAGCCCAACATGACAGAGAAGAGAAAATTGCACACATACACACACACACACACACACACACACACACACACACACACACAATCTCTATCTTTTTTTTTTTTTCTGAAAACACAAACAAAACTAAGTGGCCCAGCACCTCTGGGTCGAGGTATGCTTTACTCTACAAACGTGTGCCAACTCTTGCACTTCTTAAGCTGCTACTTATAATCCCACATGTTGAAACTCTTATTTCATCTATGGACTGCTATCTTCTAGTTTCTCTTCATTCAACTGAAGAAAAGTGCGTTACAAAATACAGTGATCAAGATCTGAAGTTATGTTTTTTTTTTTTTTTTTCCTTTTTCATCAGAATTTTTTTTTGTTCTTTTGTTATAGTCAACAGGAAGAGAAAAAAAAAAAAAAATCACACAAATTCATAAGAGCTGAAATCATATGAGGAAGTTGTAGTATACTCTCTGTTTGACCACGTATGCCAACTATGTCAAACTCTTGAAAGCTGTGGATAGTTGGCTAACTCCGATTCACCAAGTGGCTTACTACACTGTAGTCAAGTTTCTCTCATAATTTCTTGGAAATGATAACGCTGAACCTGCCATCACTGGTCCGCAGTTTCACATGACAAACACCAAAACCAACAGAGAAATGGATTCAAGGTTGACTGGAAATTACAGTGAATAACGTAACTGCACAGAAACACCAAAAATGAGCTGAACAAATACAATAAAAACAAAATTCACGCACTACCGGATGCTGGAGGTGACATGAAGCAAATACTCCCTATAACATAATTAAGAAAAAAAAAATGAATAAATTGAAATAATGCATTGATAAATTACTGAATGAAGATCCTAAGATGGCTCTCAGATAAATGCTTAAGGAAAAAAAACAATTTTAATAAAAAGAGAAAAAGGACGAAGAGGCCTTGAAAGCCACAAGAAGTTCATGGGCCTTCTCTCTCTCTCTCTCTCTCTCTCTCTCTCTCTCTCTCTCTCTCTCTCTCTCTCTCTCTCTCTCTCTCTCTCTCCTCTCTCTCTCTCTCTCATAAATGTACAGTGACAAGAAGAGGAGGGTGGATGGTATCCTTGATAGAACTCCACCACTGTCATTACTGATGTTAATACTAATAAGGAATAATTAAATGAAAACTGTCATTACAGAAAAAAAAGGAATGACAGAGGACTGAGAGGGTAACAAATGTATAAGTTCAGAAATCAATGGACAGGGATCTGATAAAAAAAAAAAAAAAAAGAAAAAGAAACTGAAAAAGGTTTAAAGTGTTCAGCATTTAATTCACTCGCACGCATCAGGTGAGGCGAAGGGAGGGGGAGATAATGGTTGTTCACACACACATACACAAAACGCACACTGCGTTGTTTTCAAACCACTGCAAACATCTGTTACCAATCGATTATAACTGTGTTGGCTATAATTTATAAACCTGTGTTCACAGTATACAACCACTTGGGTAAAATTGCTTACCATCATTTTTTTTTTTTAAATTTATGTATTCATTTCATTTGTTTACTATATCTTTGGGGGGGTAGGGGTGGGGGTGGGGTGGGGGCTGAATCTCAGTCAATGCGACAGATGTACATACAACAGTGATAAGGGCTGACCAAATCCTGTTTGCCTTAACAGTGTATATCTTTATCTACCTAAAATAGATCAGTCCTTGACTCTCACCAGTTCACATCTTGGTTATCAAATGCTTACATTCGAAGCCACGGCCTTGGGTATTTTCCACCGTTCACAGTTTCAGCAGTCACAAGCAAGCATTTTCTATGATCAGCTTCTTTACAAATTCAAACTTTATTACATAATATTTTCCATACACAATCTTTATTTCGTGAGCTGGAAAGTGTTATAACCCAAATCTGTTAAGGATTTTTAAAAAAAGGGCAACAAAATGACCAAACTAGTAAAAGTAAAAGAGAAAAGTGATAGAGCATTGAAAGAATGAACAGCAGAACAGCAACAAATAGGGAGAAACAGAACACGTTTAAGTGCCGGAAATATGTAATACACTAGAAAGACCTTGGGAGGTTACTGACCTCTGTCAATATCAAATTAATCTTGGATACGCCCTTAGAAATAGTTCATGAAACGTAACCAGTTTTTCTCTGTTCTTTAAATTCTAACAGGACATGGATTGGTTATAATGTTAACCCTGCATATCAATTAATCCTTTTCATATTCAATCAAAATGTCAGGACATGGAACATTTATAATGTTAACCTATATTTCAATTCATCCTCTCCCCATTCCATCAAAACGTATCGTTCCACAACACTATCTGTTTGATGGAACAGTAGCTTCACTTGGCTCCATCCATGTTCTGTGGCAACTTCGTGAAAATTTTACCAAACAGATCCCGGATCCCCTGTCTGATCCAGATCCCTGCCAAAGATCTGGGCCAAAAGCCACTGGGTCTGGACCATACTGTTCATTCTTTTGCAACGGCTGCCACAGAAAGAATTACTTCCCTTGGCAAAAATCTTCGTTTACGTTTCTAAATATGCATGTAAAAGCATATTGTTATACGTCAACTGAAAGCGTTAAAAAAAAAATATCCTTTCTGTCAGTATACTTTCAAATACCTTTTAGCTAATAACAAAACACTGTTGTGATGTTAAAAAAAAAAAAAAAAAAAAATTGACTGACTCGAAAACGGCCTGAAATTCCTTGTTGTAAGCTTTTTGCATCGAAAATACCTTCTATATAACCTTTACAAAAAAAAAAAAAAACAAAAAAAACCACCCCTGTGTTTTCCATTTACTTGCACCTAAAAACAGAACAGGAAAGGCGATAGCATCTATTAAGTGGTTAGATGGAAAAGCATGATAAATGGTTTCTTTTTTTTAGACTGCCATCACCTACACAGGGCTCAGCTGACAGGAACAGCTGTCTCGATGTCACCTACTGTGCAGCCGCAGCACATCAGGATAAAGTGGCGACTGGTGAGCTCAGCTGTGTAGCACGCACAGTTGGCGTCAAAAGTTGAGACTTCCAGTCATGCTGATGCCCAGCATAATAACCCCCCCCCCCCCCCCCTCCCATTCTGGTGGCATGTGATACTGCAGTATTAGACCCCTTTCCCAATTCCCATTTCACAGTTTGGTTATCCCCCCCCCCCCCCCCCCCCCCCCCCCCCCCCCCCCCCGCCCCCTTCATCACTAGCATTGTACATTGGTGTGGATGGTAAACCAGTGGAACCAACGAACTTGGGGCAAGTTCACATCTTTACACCAAACTTCCATAAAATCCATTTTCAAAGGAATTTAAAGCAAATCCACCCGTTAACAGGGGCCAACAAATCACAAGACAAAACATGACACATTTTCAACCTCTTAGGTCTCCTTCGGGCAAGATTACATTCAGGGCAATGAAAACGAAGAATGAACTATCACTTATCTTCTCAAGATTAACGTAATTACCTTGGATTCCTTTTTTAAGTTTTAATTTCCTCTTGCAATCACTTCACTTTGAAACTGTCCTAAAATTGGCTCAGTAGTTTTTTTTGCGTAAAATTAGCCATCAACTGGCTGAGGGATCACAAATTCGCCATTTGTTCCTGACCTGTAGTGACCAGCACTAAAATTTCAAGGATTCGTCCACTGACTGTACTCCATCTTTTGGTGAAGTTTGGTTTAAATGGGTCCAGTAACAGTTTTAGCTTAATCTCCCTATCTGACTATCCCTAGAAACACAACTTGTATGAAAATTCAACAACTGATTTATTACACTTACAGTCACAGTTGATGCATCCGACACACGCACACACATACATGCCAGTTACATGCATAAAACTTACATGCTAGCTACTTGCACATGGACACGCGCACACACATACATGCCAGTTACAGGCATAAAGCATACATGCTAGTCACTGGCTAAGAGATAGCAAGGGATCGACAACTGTCAAAAACAATGTAGCACTTCAATCTGTTGACCATGATATGAACAGATCTGACCAGGCTGTACTGAACACTGGTCAGACAGTGTAGTGACTAGTCCAGCCAAGGCTCTATTGACCAACACAACACAGCTCAAGGTCACCACCACAGTTCGACTGGGGCCACGCTCTCCTGACCAACCCACCATGCGTGACCCACGTGGCATTAGCATTTTGATTTCATGCATCACTGGATCAGGTACAGGCCGACATGACCTTGGCCTTGGAGAAAAAAAAAATGGGAGTGGGGGTGGCGGGGCGTGAAAAGGTGTGTGTGTGTGTGTGTGTGTGTGTGTGTGTGTGTGTGTGTGTGTGTGCTTGCTTGCATGTTGGAAACGAGAGTGCACATGCTCTATTCTCACACAGTCTACACATGCGCGCGCGCGCGCACGCACACACACACACACACACACAAAGCATGAGCCTGTGCCTAACCATTCACCTAACCCTCTCGGACATCTACATGTATACATTCACCAAAAGTGACAACAGGGCTCTCTCTCTCTCTCTCTCTCACACTCTCTCTCTCACACACACACACCACACAACTGCTGCCTATTCAGAACTGACTGGGTGGGTGTGTGCACGACTTCTTTTCTGCAATCAAATTTAGCCCCCCACTCCCAACCCCCACCCTA
>JADBJO010005032.1:35000-37500 GCA_016801955.1 Conus betulinus | reverse complement strand
TGGGGGGGGGGGGGCGGGGACTGACATAACGACCATGAATGACATCATTTTCTACCTTTTGACCCGTCCCTCACATCACAGCCTGCACATTTCCCACTCCGTTGTCGCAGCTGTCGCCGTTTCCCCTCGGCTGTCGCAGCTGTCGCTGTTTGTTTCTGACCATCCATGCGATACGGGCCAAGACATTGAACAATGCTCACATTAGTCACCAGCCTTATAATACAGCCACCACTTGTCGCTAGTGTGTTTCAGGGCGGAATGAATGAAATTCAGGGCGGAATGAAAAGGGCGGTTTGCAAATGAATCGGTCTGAATGTTTTCCATCATGTTCACTTTAACCCCCCCCCCTCTCCCCCTGCTCTCTCCCCCCCCCCCTCTCTCTCCCCCTCCTTCCTTCCCTTCCTCTACCTCTCATGAAAAAAAACAAAACAGATTACAGAGGATTCATCTGAAAAAAACAGATCCCATATAATTACAATGTATGATTGGTATGTATTACACACCAAATCACAAGAAAAGGAGATTCAATTCTTTTTTCCCGCCAAGAAACACTTATCAATCCATTTCAGGGCAACCTTAACACTGTTCAAACTCAGCCAGTCAATGCCCTCGCCTTCCACAGAAGTTGTCCACAATATCTCTTCACATGTATATATACATACAGCATTTCAAACTTCAGTTTATCGAAACGATACAAAACTGTTCATTCTGACCCATCCTGTAGAATCTTTTGTCACTTTCTGCTGCTGTAAGAAAGATTTCACTCGGTGCATTTTTTTTTTTTTTCCTGCTTTACAAAAAAAAATGATGATTAAGTTTGATTCTTTTCATTAAAAAAAAAAAAAAAAAAACTAACAGAAAGAGAGAAGACGCACTGTGCGTGTTTCCTTTCTTCCACAGCTGGAGAGTCAGCACGCTGGGCAACAACTGCTTGTCTGTTCACACACTCCCACCCACCCCCTGCCCCAACGCCCTGTCCTCCCCCATTGTGAGTCTCTCTCCCCCCCCCCCCCCCCCCCAGTTCACCGATTTTCTGAGAGAGAGAGAGAGAGAGAGAGAGAGAGAGAGCGAGGCATTCATGGACCATAATCGATTTTTTTTAAAAAAAGTCGACACAAAGGGGGGGGGGGGGGGGGGGGGGGGGCTCATGCGTCATAGCCTTTAGGGAAAAAGTCAAAAAAAAGAAAGAAGAAAGAAAGAAAAAGCAACGTACTCAAAAGAAAGAAAGAAAGAAAAGACAAAGGATGGGGGCTCCAAGCTGTAGGGCTCTGCCTCATGAACGTCTGTATTCATGAGAATTTAATGAGAGAGAGAGAGAGAGAGAGAGAGAGAGAGAGAGAGAGAGACAGAGAGAGCGAGAGCGGTCACTCAGTCAGACGACGGCCAACCCGACTTCCCCCCACAACTGTTTACGTAAAGCCCTGGTGAACCAGGTCAGTTCGAGTCAGCTGCCCAAGGTGAAGGCCAGGCCAGCGACCTTTGGCCCCTCCAATCAGCTGATCGGCTCGTGAAAGGAAGCCGTGATTCAGACCGTTCCCCACCCTCCCCTCCATCAATCCCCCCCCCCCCCCCCCCCCCCCCCCCCCCACACACACACACCACACACACACACTCCTCGCTTCCCATTCGTCGCTCTGTTCCTCTTGTTCCTTCTCACACGCTGCCCGCACCTTGCAACGCCTGAGGCTGCAGCACCTTGCCCTGACCGCTTTAAGTTGGTCGCCCCACTCGCAGCTCTGACTGCGCACTTTGATTTTCTAGCATTTTGATTTTTTTTTTTTTTTCACTGTAAAATACTTTAACGCTGTCATAATCTTCACCTGGTTGAAGTTGGACAGCTAAGAAAGAAGATCGCGGTTGAAGGTGGACAGCTAAGAAAGAAGATCGCGATCTTAGGTCAAAAGCTGAACACAAAACTAACACGTTCTCCCCCTCCTTCCCCCCCCCCCCCCCCCCACCACACACACACACACACACGCGCGCGCACTCTACCTACCACCACCCCTTCCCGTGGTCCAAAGTCCATCCTGGCCCTTTTCCATCGAAAACGGACGGGATGAACATGGAGTCCTAAGAACGATCGAAGGATTAAAAGATGCTCTCCGCTGCTACCTTTTCCCCAACCCACTGAACTGAATACATGGATAAAACTGCACATGGATACGCCTTTTCTCAGTACACTTTACATTGTATTCATACAGAACTGCCGTGTCCCACTCCATCATTTTCTCCATCAGTTTCTATCGATCCACTGACCACGGTCAGACAATGGCTGGCTGATTCTTTAGTCTCAAAGAGAGGTGACCGGCGCGAGGAAGTTTTATGCGCGAGACTTCAACCGTTTTGTGGAAGCCGTATGTGGTCGCAACAAACGTACATGTCCAAAGCCGATTTCAACACAACGAGGAACAATCGGCATAAAGTCGATCGATTGTGGGGTATGGAAATAAATATAACGATAGTATTAAACACTCAATCTCTCGTTCCTGAAACTAAACCA
>JADBJO010005032.1:30000-32500 GCA_016801955.1 Conus betulinus | reverse complement strand
GCTTCTGTCTGTTTGTCATTTTATGTTTTGTCTCCTTGTTTCGCTCCCCCTCATAATTATGTGAAGCCATGATCATGCATCATGGAAATGCAGAGGGAAGAACGCGAATACGGATACGAATCTTTTAATGAGGGTAAATAGATAAGCTGAAAGCTTCTTTCCACTGCGCCCTCAAAAGAAACGGAAAACAGTCAAGGATACAGGGTATGAACTCTTACAAACACTTACAAAATGCACAATTATGACAGGCAAAAGAGATTAAAAAATAGTATGAACAGAAAATCAAATCCCGAAAAATCAAGACGGTTCAAAACATTAGTATCTGCTGCAGAGAGAGAGAGAGAGAGAGAGAGAGAGAGAGAGAGAGAGAGAGAGAGAGAGAGAGAGAGAGAGAGAATAATGACTCTGTATAGTGCATGTGTACTGGGAGGGATAGGAAAGGTGTGGTTTTACATCGTTTTACATTCACACCCACCTGCGGGAACGTGTACATCACCATCGCATATGACATACGTGGCAAAAGCGAAGAGAGAAGAAGAATAGGGGTGGTTGGGGCGGGGAGAGGGGAGCATCCATCCGACACAACACGTATATACAATTGTTTCTTTTTCTTTTTTTCTTTTTCTTTCTTTCTTTTTTTCTTCCTTTCAATCTCCAATTCTCACCTTTTTTTTTTTTTTTTTTTCTTTTTCGTATCTTTTCTATTTTTAAAAACACTTTTTTTTTTCAATAGGTGGGGGCCCCCCCCCCCCCCCCCCCCCCCCCCCCTGTTGTTTTGTTTTGCACTCCCCCCCCCCCCCCCCCCCCCCCGCCTCCCCAGTAACAACCAATTCATGCTCACCATGCAATGCTTGTGTGTTGTTTACATATGGACAGTCAGTCGTATGCTGACTTTAGTGTTTCAACGTTTGACACACAAAGCGTCTGGGCTTATTCGTAATATGTTAATTCTGATATGTTCACGACACAAATAAACACATTAATTCATCCGCCTACCTCCACAAACTGGAAAACAAAACAAAAACAAAACAAAACGAAACAACAACAACAAAAGCCGCACACACATCCCCCCCCCTCCCCCACTTTTTTGAATATCAATAGTACGTATCCTATATCAGTGACAAAAGGAAAATCCTGAATTGTAATGTCAAATTGATTGATCACATGACGTATAATTATATGCAACTAGGAATAGTTTCTACGAGAATTGTAATGTCAAATTGATTGATCACATGACGTATATGCAGCTAGAAATAGTTTTCTACGATAGCGAAAATATCCATTTTGATATCATACATCAGTGGAATTTGAACTCGCAACGTTTGACAGTCCCTACGCTGAACGTCAGAGCTTTGACCCACTGGCCAGTGCACCGGGGAATAGAAACTGACCGACATTATACTGAGGACTGAGGAAGAAGGGGGAGTGGGGAATTATGGGGAGCGGGTTTGGATGAGAAAGTATGGGTAGGGGAGATCACTCGAGAATCTCTAAAAAAATTACGATGGATTACTGTTCTTCCAAGAGTTTCAGTCACGGAACGGCATATTAGAGTTTTAACTGAATGCCGGATCCAATCACAACAATTGTATGTAACGGTAGGCCCTATACTGTCATGTCGCAACATTCATCCAATGCTGGCATCACAGAGCACGTTCCTGGCAGCCAAGTCGGTGCCGTTACTATGATTATCTGGCGGCAGCTACTATACAGGCATGTTGGCAATCTCGCCACGCCTGACTCCCTGTCCAAGACCGTGCAGTGGAGAAAAGGACATCCCGGGGCAGAACAGACCGAAGAAGAACTAGCTACATGTTCGAGTCCACGGTTACAGTTTAGGCTCCAAACGCTATATAACCTCTATTACACTCAAAACTGCACCTGGTTTTTGTCCGAAGATCAGCCAGTACCGAAACATATTCATCGCCCAGTCCATCCCTTGACCTATACCATACCTGACTCTGAGGCAGATCTCATGTCCGTTATGTTTTCTAAGCAAGCACTGTCCAGTTGACGTTTCATTTTTTCTGTCGTCTGCTAGACTTTTTACTCCAAAATCCTAGTGCCCTACCAGTGGCGTAGAAACACAGGGAGTTCAACAGTCTGGCATCATTCTGCTACATTTGCTGACATTGAACTAATTTACTGACCCCAAATTCCAGAATAAAATCGTCCTTTCTTCACGTTCAATTTTGTTTCACGGAGCCAAGGCGAATTTCATCTGTTCAAACTTTTATTGTTACTACTTGACTTTTGCTGTAACACACGAACTCTGACCTGTACATCAGCCTCTACCATGTTGCGCATGACTGAGAGGCGAGGGCTATGGACAACTCTGACTCCTCACAGCGTCCGTCAAGACACCCCTCAGTACCACCTACTGCCGTCATGGGACAAATATGATTCTGATTTTTCAAAAGTCTGCAGTGTAATCATCTTCATGAACATCTTCATGATGATCATCATCGTTACTGAAGATTATCACCTTAATAAGAATATA
>JADBJO010005032.1:7500-12500 GCA_016801955.1 Conus betulinus | reverse complement strand
TGTAACTAGCCCCCCCCCCACCCCCCCACCCCCGCCCCCCACCCCCACTACTTCTCCCAGCCCCCTTCTCTCACCTCCAGTCTTACTGCCCCCCTCCTCCCCCCCCCCCCCCAATCCGCCCTGCCCTTCTGATGGTACAGTGGAGATATGGGTAGAATGGCGGGGGGGGGGGGGGGGGGGGGGGGGGGGGTCGGGGGGGGATGTTTGGGGTGGGGGGGGGGATGACTGTGGGTGAAGCTCCCTTCGAGGGGCGGGTGGATAGAGATTAGAGGCATGAAATTGTGAGTGTGTGTGTGTGTGTGTGTGTGTGTGTGTGTGTGTGTGTGTGTGTGTGTGTGTGTGTGTGGTTGTGTGTGAGAGAGAGAGAGAGAGAGAGACAGACAGACAGACAGACAGACAGATAGACAGAGACAGACAGACAGTTAGACAGAGACAGAGGAAGACAGACAGAGACAGAGACCATAAGAGACAGAGAGAAAGGAGGAACAGGGGGGGGGGGGGGGGGGGGGGGGGGGGAGGAGGAAGGGAAATAAGGATAGAAACTAAGAGAGACTGAAGACACATGCAGCACAGACAGAAAGGGGGGGGGGGGGGGGGGGGGGTAGGGGTATAGAGGCGGAATGGGGGATGGCGAGAAGTGGGGGGGACGAGTGGAGGGGGGAATATAAGAACAAAAAGTAAAGACATGGAAGACAGCCACAGGAAGCACACACACACACAACACACACACACACACACACACACACACACACACACACACACACACACACGCACGCACACACACACACACACACCACACACACACACACACACACACACCACACACACACACAGAATGGAAACTTGATGCTTTTAAAACAAAATATGTTAAAAACATAGTGTGTTTATGTAAAAAGAAAATAACACGTGAACATATTGTTACATGTCAAGACCTGAAAAAAATATTTCCAGTGTTGAGACAAAATAGTGCGCAAGACATCTTTGAGTCACCAGCTCTAACATATGAGTTTTTTTATATTCTTAGAGCGCACTCCATTGGGGAAGTATTTATAGGTTCCTTTTTCGTTGTATGTGGGGCGGGCATAAGTGTTGGGAGGGAAGATGGAATAATGTACAAAGCTTAAAAGTGATAAGGACGGAGAAAGGTCACGGTTCTGTGCCTTGATGGTTGTTAAATTGATTAGTTTTGTTTAAAAAAAAAAATTCCTTTGAAACTTTTTTTTTTCTTTTTAACATTTAAGTGCTTGTAATTACCATTATTATTCATATAAGCACTCATATAAGCACACACATATGCACACACACACACACACACATACCCAAACACAATCGCATATGTATACACACACACACGCGCACACGCACATGCACACATACGTGTGCGTGCACAAGCATAAGCACAAACGTAAGAACTTGTAAATACTTTTATTCCAGTTTTGTTGCAAAATAACTCACACATTATATTCAATTCACCAGCTTTAACCTAAGACTTTTTTTTGTAAGTTTAGATATCAGTCCAATGGTCGGTACAGTATCTGAATTATTTTTGTTTTTCTTAATATAAAAGTGATGGAGGGGGAGGGAGGGATGGGGAGGGGATTGAGAGGGAAGGAAAGGAAAGGGGTGGGTGGGGTGGGGGTGGGGGTGTTCACTGATTTTTGTTGTTGTTGTATATATGTTTTTTGTTTGTTTGTTTGTTTTGTTTTGTTTACTATTTCTAATAGTGTAGTTATTACTTATTTCTTTAATCAGATATATTTTAAATAAACCGCCTAAGCACCATATGTGTACACACATTCACACATACATGCACACATACTAGGAACTCAATAACTTTCAGTCATGCACTTGTCTTATTCTCTTACACACTCGTTTTTTTTTTTTTTTTTTTTTTTTTTTTTTTTTCTCTAATATCACGATTAGTGGAAAGACGTTAAATGAATGACACACACGAGAGAGAGGAAGAGAGAGAGAGGAGGGAGAGAGAGAGAGAGAGGAGGGAGAGAGAGAGAGAGAGGAGAGAGAGAGAGGGAGGGGAGGAGGGAGGGGGATAAAAAGAAGAAGAAGACGAGGAGGAGGAGGAGGAGGAGGAGGGGAGGGGAGATAGAAATTAACACGCTCACAGAGAACACACACAAACGGACAGGACAGACATATTTCTTCCTGTCGATCCGAAATTTCCTGTGTCAGTGAATAGAGCATTTTCTCAACAACTTGTTTACTTTGGCTTCTGTTCTTTCCGGAAGCTTCAACCGCTGAGACACGATAACGAGAATTCAGCAGGGAGTGTTGCGGACTAAGTATCATGCAATACCCGATATGTGTGACACACAACGCAATGGAAGCCGGGTGGTCCTGAAAACACCAAGAAAGAAAGTGAGAGAAACTGGGGAGGGGGGGGGGGGGGGGGGGGGGGGCGCGCGCGGGGTGTGTGTGTGTGTGTGTGTGTGCGCATGTACGTGCGTGCGTGCAGTGCTATTGCGTGCGTGTGTATGTGTGCGAGTGTGTGCGCGCGTGCGCGCGCGCGCGCGTGTGTGTAGGTGTGCACGCGCGCGCCTGCGTGTGTGTGTGTGTGTGTGCGCGCGCACGCTCGCGCGAGCGCACGAGCACGTGAATGAATGTAATGTATTATCTGGAATTTAAAAAGAAAATAGAATTGTGTACGTATCCAGTCACAGGTGTATGAGTAAAACAGGTCTATTTGCAACACAAGAGCAGCCTTGCAAAAAAACAACAACAAACAACAAACAACAACAACAACAACAAACAAAAAAACAGTGAAGCAAATGGACAGAGAGAGAGAGACAGACGGATACGGGCAGTCATACATGTGTTACCACAACAGAAGGTGTTTGCCACAACGAGACACATTGGGGGAGATTGTACAGAGAGAGAGAGAGAGAGGAGAGAGAGAGAGAGAGAGAGAGAGAGGAGAGAGAGAGAGAGAGAGAGAGAGAGAGAGAGAGAGAGAGAGAGGACGAGAGGAGAGAGATTGATATTCTTTATTTCCTAGGGTAACAGATAAGCAAACATAAGCTTTTTTCATCCGGCCCTTGCCCCGCTGAGAGAGAGAGAGAGAGAGAGAGAGAGAGAGAGAGAGAGAGAGAGAGAGAGAGAGGAGAGAGAGAGAGAGAGAGCAAGGGCGCTAGTACTTCGCACATAACACTCCTATTCGGAAAAGGGATATAAGAAACGCCAGTGACCAAAATAGTTTCAGATCATAGCCTGAGGAGAAATATACAGTGATTCATAAGACCGTCATGTTCAAGTACCGAAGCATATATTCAATATTCTTATTCACATAGCAAGATTAGCTTTCAAGGCAGTCAGGAATAGGAGATAATGATTGTTTGCTTTTGGCAGGCAGAGAGAGAGAGAGAGAGAGAGAGAGAGAGAGAGAGAGAGAGAGAGAGAGAGAGAGAGAGAGAGACAGACAGACAGACAGACAGACAGACAGGTTTGAAGAAAGGGCGGTGTTGACGAGAGGAGCGAGTGGGCCGGGGAGGGAGGCGGACGGGGTAGAAGTGGGGGGGGGGGGGGGGGGGGGGGGGGGGGGGGGGCTGCAGACAGGAGTGGTTTAGGACAGTAAAACAAAGGAAGAAAAGATGACGCACATGTCCTGGTTCGAAACTGGCCTACGACATCAGAAAACAAAAACGTCACTGACTTCGTCAAATATCACATTTCATCCATCCATCCATCTTGGTCTCGCACTGGGCAATACTCTAACTTACTGCATGGCCGAAGAGAGCGGTGCGCTGCGCACATAAAGCCGTTTCCTTCCGTTTTAAGGCGTAACGGATCCGCATCAGATTCATCACTCATTCAGTCACGGGGCGGGCGAAGGATAGAACCCTGGGGCACCTTCTCTCTCTCTCTCTCTCTCTCTCTCTCTCTCTCTCTCTCTCTCTGTGGCTTTTTTCATTCATTCTTGCTTTCCTTCTTTTTAAATAGTTGTGCATTGGCGTCATCATCTTCGTCTCTCTCTCTCTCTCTCTTCTTTCTTTGTCTCTTTCTTTCTTTCTCTCTTTTTTTCTTTCTCTCTCTTTCCTTCTTTCTTTCTTTCTCTCCATCCCTCTTTCTTTCTCTCTCTTATTTTTTTAATTTAAATAGTTGTGCATTGACGTCATCATCTTGGTCTGAAATGTCTACGGGTACCCCGACCTGACAAAGTCTCGTGCCCTGATGTAGTCAATAACGCGGCCCAAACTGGGGTTTCCGCTGACTGAAAAGGATTTGCAGGGAAGAGCTGGTGATGATTTCTCGTTGAATCTGTCAGTCATTGAGTATTTTTAGTTTTTAGTGTTTCGGCTGACTGAAATGGACTGGCAGGAGAGAGTTGGTTATTTATGTTCTCTCGTTGAATCAATCATAGAGTGTTTTAGTTGTCGTGTCTCCGCTGACTGAAATGGATTGGTGGAGGAAGAGTGGTTATTTATGATCTCTCGTTGAATCAATCAGGAGAGGCATGAACGGCGATTCTGGTAACAAGTTGAAAACCCTTAATTACTGAAGAACATTCACAATACTCAATGACCATCACAAGAACGTGTGTGTGTGTGTTTCTAAAAACACTTTCACTTTGAATCTCTCGCTCTCTCTCGTCGCATGTCACTATCTCGTTCCTTCAATTACTTAAACGTCATCGAATCGAAAGTTCAGAGAACACCGTGTGACTTAATCAGTCCACAAACATGGACTATTCTGGAATGTTCGAAGATTATGACGTAGCACGGCCAATCAAATTCTCGGAACATTCTAGAAGGATCGAGTACAATCTCATGTTACAACCGAGCAATATGCTAGTAATATTCAAGAAACAATTTCTGTAAGTTTCTGGTGTTTTTTTTGCCTTACTCTAATACCTAAAGAGACATCTGGAATCAGTACGCAGTTTGTTGCTACGTCATTTGGTAAACTAACGTCATATCAAACTTAACACGTACAAAATGAAACCCAAGATGGGCAACGAAATCGAACTGTTTGCACTTGAAACTGGG
>JADBJO010005032.1:0-2500 GCA_016801955.1 Conus betulinus | reverse complement strand
GCGTTATGTAACACAGTAACGACCAGTGATTAATCACAGGCGTTATGTAATGTACTAACGGCCAGTGATTAAAGACAGGCGTTATGTAACGTATTAACGAGCAGTGATTAAAGACAGGCGTTACGTAACGTATAACGACAAGTGATTCAAGACAGGCGTTATGTAACGTATTAACGACCAGTGATTAATCACGGGCGTTATGTATCGTATTAACGACCAGTGATTACAGACAGACGTTATGTAACGTGTGATTAAAGTCAGCATTATGTAACGTATTAACGAACAGTGGTTAAAGACAGGCATTATGTAACGCAGTAACGACCAGTGATTACAGACAGGCGTTATGTAACGTATGAAACGACCAGTGATTAAAGACAGGCGTTATGTAACGTATTCAACGACCAGTGATTACAGACAGGCGTTATGTAACGTATTAAACGACCAGTGATTACAGACAGGCGTTATGTAACGTATTAAACGACCTGTGATTACAGACAGGCGTTATGTAACGTATTAAACGACCAGTGATTACAGACAGGCGTTATGTAACGTATTAAACGACCTGTGATTAAAGAAAAACGTTATGTAACGTATTAAACGACCAGTGATTACAGACAGGCGTTATGTAACGTATTAACGACTAGTGATTAAAAGACAGGTGTTATGTAACGTATTAACGACTAGTGATGACAGACATGCGTTATGTAACGTATTAACGACCAGTGATGATAGACAGGCGTTATGTAACGTATTAAGGACCAATGATTACAGACAGGCGTAATGTAACGTATTAACGACCAGTGATTAATCACAGGCGTTATGTAACGTATTAAAGACCAGTGATGATAGACAGGCGTTATGTAACGTATTAACGACCAGTGATTACAGAGAGGCGTTATGTAACGTATTAACGACTAGTGATTACAGACAGGCGTATTGTAACGTGTGATTAAAGACAGGCGTTATGTAACGTGTGATTAAAGACAGGCGTTATGTAACGTATCAAACGACCAGTGATGACAGACAGCGCAGTATGTAACGTAACGTATCAACGACCAGTGATGACAGACAGGGTTATGTAACCTATCAACGACCAGTGATGACAGACAGGCGTTATGTAAGACTATCAATCAACGACCAGTGATGACAGACAGGCGTTATGTAACGTATCAACGACCAGTGATGACAGACAGGCGTTATGTAACCTATCAATGACCAGTGATGACAGACAGGCGTTATGTAACGTATCAACGACCAGTGATGACAGACAGGCGTTATGTAACGTATCAACGACCAGTGATGACAGACAGGCGTTATGTAACCTATCAACGACCAGTGATGACAGACAGGCGTTATGTAACCTATCAATGACCAGTGGTTCAAGTCATTAAGACTCATGACAGAATGGTATCAGGCAGGAGTTAGATGTCACATGGATTCAACTCCTCTTATGTCCCTGCCTGTCTGTCTGCCTCTGTGTGTGTGTGTGTGTGTGTGTGTGTGTGTGTGTGTGTGTGTGTGTGTGTGTGTTGTGTGTGTGTTCAAAGTTAGAAAAAAAAGAGACGTGGTATTGCACTGATGTTCTCTCTCTCTCTCTCTCTCTCTCTCTCTCTCTCCTCTCTCTCTCTCTCTCTCTGTGTGTGTGTGTGTGTGTGTGTGTGTGTGTGTGTGTGTGTGTGTGTGTGTGTGTTTCAAAGTTAGAATAAAAGAGACACGGTATTGATGTTCTCTCTCTCTCTCTCTCTCTCTCTCTCTCTCTCTCTCGTGTGTGTGTGTGTGTGTGTGTGTGTGTGTGTGTGTGTGTGTGTGTGTGTGTGTTTAAAGTTAAAAAAAAGAGACGTGGTAATTGATGTTCTCTCTCTCTCTCTCTCTCTCTCTCTCTCTCTCTCTCTCTCTCTCTCTCTCTCTGTGTGTGTGTGTGTGTGTGTGTGTGTGTGTGTGTGTGTGTGTGTGTGTGTGTGTGTGTGTGTGGTGTGTGTGTGTGTGTGTGTGTTCAAAGTTAAAACAAGAGACGTGGCAAGTGCATTGATGTTCTCTCTCCTCTCTCTCTCTCTCCTCTCGCCTCTCTCTCTCTCTCTCTCTCTCTCTCCTCTCTTTCACCAACATTTCGGCCTTTAGCCTCCCTCACGACACATGACATGATCCCTATCAGTAAAAAGACAACGAACCGACTTCAACTGACACATTAGAGTGCACGTTGTATAATGCTGGGAGAGGGAAGACACGTACAAAGGGCATAAAACAACTTACACCATTAAAGTGCCGTTGTAAAGTGCACGTTGTATAAAACAAATAAAGCTGGGAGAGTGAAGACACGTACAAAAGGCATAAAACAACTTGCAACCCCATTAAAGTGCACGTTGTATAATGCTGGGAGAGTGAAGACACGTACAAAAGCCATAAAACAACTTGCACCTCCTACTGCAACACCCCCCCCCCCCCCCCCCCCGCATCCCATCCGCTTTTGATGAATTATAATGTTGGTGTTGGTGGTGGTGGT
>JADBJO010005031.1:115575-153075 GCA_016801955.1 Conus betulinus | reverse complement strand
GCATTTGAAATCAGATACTCCAAAGTTCTGTAGCCACACCAGTCACAAAGACCATGTCACTCATGAAGAAACTGTTGAAAAGAATCCATTGGCCCCTCTGAAAAGAGAAGGCCTGCTGATAACAGTCAAGACACACACAAAAAGTGAAATGGTATGATCATAAGACTCAAATCTCACGATTATATGACCTTGCAAAAACAGCCTTATTAAGCACTACACCAGGAAACAGAAAGAGGGGTAAATGAAGAAAGAGATGGGAGAACGACATCCACAAATGGGCAGGCCTAGCAGTTGGTGATTTCCTGAGAGCAACACAGGACAGACAAGGATGGAGGTGGATTATCATGTGGTGCCCAAACGACCCTTGGGTTAGGGAGACTGATGATGATGATGATGATGATGATGAAGATGATGATGAAGATGCTGCTGCTGCTGCTGCTGCTGCTGCTGCTTGATGATGATGTACAGCCCACATTTTGAAGAAAAGGAACAACAGCAGTGAAACAAAATTCATTGTGTGGATTTGAACTGTGGTATTAAAGTCAGTCTGTTCCCGTTTTGTTATTTGGAATGGATGGTTGTGACTGGATTTTCTTCAGTCACTATAATAACTAGTATTAATTAATATTACAGTCCACAAATTATGTTAACATGCTATGACTACTGCGTCATTGTATACTTATACACACACACACACACACACACACACACACACACACACACACACACACACACACACACACACACACACACACACACATCAACAGTGAATCAGAGTGAAACTGAAAATGCCTAAAAGATTGCTTTTGTGCATGATGGGAGTACTTCGTATCATACAGATTTCCGTATTGATGTTTTGGCACCCCCCTCCTCCCCATTTGCACTTTGATGGATATATGCGCTGGTTCCCTGATCCATGTTTTTTACTCTTCCGCCTCGACTCTGTTGGATGTTTGTATTTGTTCTGTTGTTTTTTTTTTTCCGAGAATGTTTTAAACTATGTAATTACTGAGAAGTATAAAATTCAGGGTTTGTGTCAAAGGAAAATGTAGTAAATTGTCCATAACTGTCAAGTTTTCATCTGCGCGTTTGTGCATGGTGTACACTTTTTTTTTTATATCAGCAGACAGGCTGGTATGTTGGACATGGTGTGGTGAGTGTGGGCAGACTGGATGGTATGTGGCACATGGTGTGGTGTGTGGGCAGACAGGATGGTATGTGGGACATGTGTGGTGTGTGTGGGCAGACAGGATGGTATGTGGGACATGGTGTGGTGTCACTGGTGTGTGTGGACAGACAGGATGGTATGTGGGACATGGTGTGGTATGGGCAGACTGGATGGTATGTGGGACATGGTGTGGTGTCACTGGTGTGTGTGGACAGACAGGATGGTATGTGGGACATGGTGTGGTATGGGCAGACAGGATGGTATGTGGGACATGGTGTGGTATGCGTATGGGCAGACAGGATGGTATGTGGGACATGGTGTGGTATGGGCAGACTGGATGGTATGTGGCACATGGTGTGGTGTGTGTGGGCAGACAGGTTGGTATGTGGGACATGGTGTGGTGTGTGTGGGCAGACAGGTTGGTATGTGGGACATGGTGTGGTATGGGCAGACAGGTTGGTATGTGGCACATGGTGTGGTGTGTGTGTGGGCAGACTGGATGGTATGTGGGACATGGTGTGGTGTGGTGTGGGCAGACAGGTTGGTATGTGGCACATGGTGTAGTGTGTGTGGGCAGACTGGATGGTATGTGGCACATGGTGTGGTGTGTGGGGGCAGACTGGATGATATGTGGCACATGGTGTGGTGTGGTGTGGGCAGACAGGTTGGTATGTGGCACATGGTGTGGTGAGTGTGGGCAGACTGGATGGTATGTGGCACATGGTGTGGTGTGTGTGGGCAGACTGGATGGTATGTGGCACATGGTGTGGTGTGATGTGGGCAGACAGGATGGGTATGTGGGACATGGTGTGGTGTGTGTGTGTGCAGACTGGATGGTATGTGGGACATGGTGCGGTGTGTGTGGGCAGACAGGATGGTATGTGGGACATGGTGCGGTGTGTGTGGGCAGACAGGATGGTATGTGGGACATGGTGTGGTATGGGCAGACAGGTTGGTATGTGGGACATGGTGCGGTGTGTGTGGGGCAGACTGGATGGTATGTGGCACATGGTGCGGTGTGTGTGGGCAGACTGGATGGTATGTGGCACATGGTGCGGTGTGTGTGGGCAGACTGGATGGATGTGGCACATGGTGCGGTGTGTGTGGGCAGACTGGATGGTATGTGGCACATGGTGTGGTGTGGGCAGACTGGATGGTATGTGGCACATGGTGCGGTGTGTGTGGGCAGACTGGATGGTATGTGGCACATGGTGTGGTGTGTGTGGGCAGACTGGGTACCGGCTGGCCTGAGTGCGGGTCAGGAGGAAACTCTGCAGCAAGGCTTCGATGAAGGCTACGCACAGTCGGTCAGGATGGGCTATGCCATTGGACGACTGCAAGGACAGATCAGGTCTTGCTTCTCTCTTGTTGCTGCTCATAACATGGACTGCATGCCATGCTTTGATGATAATAATAATAATGATAGTAATAATAATAATGATAATAATAATAATGATGATGATAATAATGATAACAACATAGCACTTTTGAAGCGCCTTGCCGAAGATTGGGGCACTGACAAAGAACAGTGTATGTACACACATTTCAAATGAATAAACATTTCAAATTTAAATAAACACCTATCCACCCACAAACACGCATGCAAACACACACGCACACACACACGCACGCACACACACACACACACACACACACACACACACACACACACCAGGCATCGGCATCATCAGGACACGCACACACACACACACACACACACACACACACACACATACACACACACACACACACACACACACCAGGCATCAATCACATGGCCGGAGGGTGGGGGGTGGGGGAATTTTACATACATTTGAAGGAGAAATGTTTTTGACGTTGGACTTGAAGGCAGCAAGAGGGCAAGAGTGTCTAACATGCAATGGAAGAGAGTTCCAAAGCTGCAGGGCATTGAATGAGAAGGAACGGTAGCTGTGACTTTCACGTTTGTAACGTCCCTGGCGAAATAGATGGAAATCAGAAGAAGAGCAGAAGGCAAAATGGAACGTAAAGACTAACAAGTTCAAACAGATAAGAAGGTGCTGATTCAATAATTATATTGAAACATGTACATGCATACGACTTTTTACATCACTAAAGTTTTTACATTTGTAATAGGCATTCACCCCTCAGACTTTGCCAGTTCGTGCCAGTGAGCGTTTTGGAGTCTACAGAAGATCGGTGCCAGAAAAAAATGTTTGTTCTAAAAATTTGTCATAGTTTATTCTCATCTGTGAATTAGCAAAAAAAAATTGTTGTTCTGTCACGTAAAATGGAAGATTGTGAAAAACTGCTTAGTAAGTAAAATTAAAGTGTTCCTAAGCCTCAGATTCTAAAACAGTTAACATAGATAAATAGATAAAACCAAACTCTGGAAATCATGACACTAATTAGTATAAATGTAGTGTGGAGAGAAAAAAACTGAACATACATGCACACTCACACACTCACACATGCATACACACACACACACACACTCCTCTCTCTCTCTCTCTTTCACACACACACACACACACACACACACACACACACACACACACACACACACACACACACTTTTGAATAGTTCGTTCAGAATTGAATGACAAACAGTATAGTTTGTTTTCTGATACCAAATATTATAAAATGGCAGGGACTAGGCACATCTCCTCATAATCATATGCACTGTTCATGTGTAGAACTAAAAGAAGTCAGAAGTCATAATGTGCAAATACACACACATGCATTCATACCCATACACAGGCTCTCTCTCTCTCTCTCTCTCTCTCTCTCTTGGTCACACATAGTCTTTTACATGTATTCACTCACAGAACACACACAGACATGCACAAAGATATGCATACACAAATACATATATGCATGCATGTGCTCACACACAAATGTGCACGCACACACGCAGGCACAGACACACACACACACACACACACACACACACACACACACACACCACATGCAGTTCTTATGTAAACGTCACTCAATAGGGTGTTCCAAGACATGTTTGACAAAAAAAAACAACAACAAAGCAAACAAACAAACAAAGCAAACCAAAAAATACCCAGTATTTTCTACAGGATTTCCCCATCATTATAAAACATGAAGCCTTACAACCCCAGTGCAAAGTACTACATTCATACTATCTTATCTGCTAAGGAGATTTGAAAGAAAATTTGTTTTAAAAATGTATTTGAAAGCAGTGAGCTCAAGGGCAAATGAAACGAACTGCAGCGTTACTGGAACACGACGAAAAAGCGGAAGAGCACACAAAACAAAGTGTGAAGTAACGCAGCTTTAATGCACGACACAAAACAAGACAAGAAATTTTCGGCAATAAGCCTTCCTCAGCGACAAAAACAGTAAAAACAGTGCAAACATTAACATGCACAATACTCCCCTAGTGAAGCCAAAGTGGTGAATGAACTTGTTATTTTGCAATGTGAAATTGGTGCTATTGAGCTTTTTTGTTTGTTTGTTTGTTTTTTTAATCCCATCTTCTATCATGCCTTCAACTTCTTACCACTAGAGTCGTAATATTTTTTTCTTTTTTTTTTTTTTTTTTTGTGATCGTCATGATGTTGGCATGCTTGAAATAACATTCATACTAAAAGGAATCATGCAGCTTTATTGTATCAGTCAGGAAGGGCAGTGGGGAGAATGCAGACCTCAGCCAAGGTTTAACAGATCCTGGATCTGCCATTGGATCCAGATCCACATGATCACCAAAGTGTAATGGGTTTATGCTTGGGTTGCATACCACCTTCCCACCCAGTTTTATTTCTAAAAAAAGAAAAAAATGAAGAAGATGAAGAAGAAGAAGAAGAAAATTAGTTGGGTGGCTTTTATGCACTCTTCCCCAAAAAATTATGGATACGTCTTTTAATCCAGATTGTTACCAGCAAGTGTCAGGTCTGTTCTGGTGCTGTGTTCATTCTTTTCCATCAAGTTTGATGAAAATCAGTTCATTAGGGTTTTTTGTTTTTGTTTGTTTGTGTGTTTTTTTTTTTTTTTTTTTTGCTGTAGACATTAAACACTTTACTGTAGACATTAAGCACTTTACTGCAGACTCCATGAAAACTCTGGTCAGAGATGTTCCACCAGATGTGATTCTTCAAGTTCCTGAAAGAGAGGTCTTTTTTGTTTTGTTTTGTTTTGTTGTGTGTGGTTTTTTTTTTTTTTTGTTTTGTTTTTCCTTTTACATTTGATCTAGGTTTCAGTTTCAATTTCATCAAGGAGGTGTCACTGCATGCAGACTAGTCCATATATGCTACACCACATCCACTTAGTTTTTTGAGATCACACTGCGCATGATTTGAAGCTGATGGATAAATGAATTAACAACAAAGATGAGAGAATTGAAGAAGAGGGTCTTGTGGCTACGACTTAGCAGATGTCTGACCTATGCATTAGTCCAATGTGCCTACCTAACATTGGTTATGTCTTTTTTTGTATGATTTTACAAAAGAAAAACTTAAATGCGATGTTTGCATGTTTAAAAATTTCTTTTTGAGAAAGGTGTTTTTTTTTTTGTTCTTTTTTTCTGAAAGCAGCTGTGCATGGAATTGATTTTGTTGAGATTACAGCCCTGGTATGGCCCCTGGTGGTTTGTTGGGCTGTAAACATGAATCAAATCGCAGTATTTTTATGTAAACCTGCTAAAACCTGATACTGGATCCATCCTTTGATTCTGATCTGCACTATGGATTAGCACTAGATTTATATGATTCATTGGTTTGTTTTGGGGTCACATTCCATTTTCCAACAAAGGTTCTTCAAATTCAGTACTGTGGTTTTCGAGCAGTCTTGCTGACAAACGATCAAACAAGCCAAACTTTGCTAACACACACACACACACACACACCCCCCCCATCCCCCCCACCGCGTTCTACCTCACCTCACCCCCCACAATTTTTTTCTTAAACATTTTGGGTCTCAAATTCAGTCATGTTGATTAACTTTGTTCCCATTGTTGTTCTTGTGGCTGCTTTGTAGAAAATCAGGAAAATATGCAAAGCATTGCAACAGTTTCTGAAAGTTGTACATGCTGTTTGTAAGAAAGAAAAAAAAATGTTCACACACACACTCCCTCTCTCTCTCTCTATCACACACACACACACACACACACACTCTCTCTCTCTCTCTCTCTCACACACACACACTCACACACACACACACACACACACACACACACACACACACACACTCGCACACTGTGACTGACTCACACAACACTCTAACTTTCAGTGAATATCTCCTGTTAATTTTTCAGTGCCAGCTTGTCTCTTGTAGAGGCTGGGGCATGCAAGGAGAGTGGTGGCGGGCAGGATGGACAACTGATGGTCCAGCTGAGGGAACTGCTGAACGACTGCTCACATGTCCAGCAGTCCATTATGAACCTTGACCGGCACAGCAGTGCTCCTGGACCGGCAGTGGACAGTGACCCATCCTCACCGGCCTCCTTCAGTCCATCTCACGCGCAGCCAGTGAACTTCGCCTGTGCGGCTGACAGACAAGGGGACGGTGCGCTAGGGGAGATAACTGAACGGTTGAGTGCTCTGGGGCTGCAGAACTTGCCTCCCTTGACTCACTCGCTCTTCGGCCAGCGTTTGTTGGAGCTGTTGCAGCGGTACGATATGCTGCGGCAGCAGATGGACTTTGGTGTCTAGTATTGATTTCAGTGGTGGTTTGTGTGTGTGTGAGTGTGTGTGTGTGTGTGTGTGTGTGTGTGTGTGTGTGTGTGTGTGTGTGTGTGTGTGTGTGTGTGTTTTTGTGTGTGTGTGTGTGTGTGTGTGTGTGTGTGTGAGTGTGTGCTGTTGTTCTTCAGTTTAACGTCTTCCCACTAAAAGTGATATCAGACTATGTGAGTGTGCGCGCACGCATGCGTGCACGCGCGCGTTTGTTTGAATGTAGGAAAATGTAGGAGAACACAATCTAGTTTATGTTTGTTTGGTTTGTATGACAACAGCAAATGAGGAAGAAAAGGGGCATAAAACTTCGCTGTTACTTTGAACAGATGCAGAGAAAGTCTGAAGTATTCAGTATGTGTAATCCAAGTGAATTTTTTTTTTTTTTAAGGCATTTAAATCATTGCACACAGTACACACTTTCACTGTTTTTGCTTCAGATGATACGACTTATAAAACTATTATTAAATACACAGAGCAAATAAAAAATGAAGCTCAGATTCTTTTCGATAAACGTATACACCTTTACCCCTTCATTTTCTGAACTACTTTACTGAACCAGTTCTAAAACCACACATGTCATTCTCCTGCCCGATATATTCGTGAAGCAGCAAATTCCACACGTGCCTTACAGTGCCAGACGGGTCTCTTTGTTCGGACTGCTCTAATGTCACAAAGGTCATCGCTAGTGCATGTAAATTTACCCTCCCAGTGGCTAGAAACCCCGTTATAAATATTTACGGCAGCTGCATCCCCTAGACAGTAGACGAGAGAGCATGGGAATTTTTTTTAGTTGTGCCGTCACGGAGGCACGGCATGTCCGGGCAGTACTGCAGTGCTGCTGTCACCAGGGCATGGCTCATCCTGAACGGGTCGACAGAGTTGCCGTCACTATCGCACGGCGCATCGCGAAAAAGGTTAAAGAATAGTATTCACTTTAATCTAAAGGAATGTGAAGTGGTATTGATCCTTTCACATTTCGGGCTGCCTTTCTTGCAACCTGATCAAACTTCTCATTTGCTGATATTCCACAATGACAATGACCCAGCAAAATGCAGCTGTAATGCATTAGCTGACAGAAGATGTATGACATGGTTTATTTATGTGTGTGTGTGTGTATATTTGAGTGTGTGTGTCTGTGTATGTGTAAATGTGTGTGTGTGTGTGTGTGTGTGTGTGAAACTGTGTGTGTGTTTCAATCAAACTCTTAGTGAAATGTGAGGCAGGAGAATCCTGTCGGCCACTAACCTCAGAATGGGAAAAAAAAAAGTTGCATTCCTGTCGGTTTGGACTCTTATCAGCAGTTATCCGCCCTTGTTCGTTATCTGGCAGTTTCAGAATGATGTGTGCATCACTTATGACTGCCATGGGTGAGTGTATGTGTTGAGGTGGATGGGGAAAGAGGGAGGGTGTAGGAAGGGGGGAGTCTGTGCCAATGTGTCACCATTCTTGTCATTTATTTAATGCAGGGACATATTCACACTATGTCTGTTCTCCAAATAATGCTTTTTTTAATCAGGGTTTTTTTTCTTTTATTTTGGAAGGGGGGGGGGGGGGGGGGTGGTGTCTTTGTACATGTTAATTACCAAAACACATGCTAATGACAAAAGGTGAATTTGGACCGGAATGCATGTAATATTTTTAATTTATGCATGGAAATTAGATTGGTTGTAATGATATTGTGCAGTCCATTATTGATTTCTATTCAGGTTTAATGGCAAGACACTGAGCTTTTCAATGTGCGTATTAATTGCCAAAAGTCCAAACCACAGTGCCAGTTAAAGGGTCACCAGTCATTTGTATCACTACTTTTTGTTGTTGTTGTAATTTTTGCAAATTGACTATTGTCAAAGAAAAACTTTTCTTTTAACAATATCCTTATTTATTACCTCAGTAGATTGATACATATTTTATGAAATGAACTTTAGTCAAAGACAAACTTTTCTTTTAACTAACGGGCAGTTTCACAAATTCTCTCCCTTGCTGATGCATATTTTTTTTTAAATTTTATTTCATGCTTCTAAACGGCAAATTTGATACCATATTAGTGTGTGTGTGTGTGTGTGTGTGTGTGTGTCTTCATTTCTTAAGGTAAGAGATATGGAAGGTGTAACAGTTTTCATGGAGTCTGCTGTAGAAAATGTGTTTGTGTGATATGCGAGTCACAACATTCCTTAAGAATAAATTGTTTCATAGTAAGTGGAACATTGGATGGAATGTAACACAGAGCTTCTTTCCTCTTAAAAAAGATACAATTTATTGGGAAAAAAAAGAACGCATGTGATCAATACACAAAACTGTTTCCCCCTTTGAGACCTCTGGTGGTAGATGCAATGTCGCTTAGAATGTACAAAAATGAAATGAATAAAAGTGTTGTTATCCATCAGTGTTCCTTTGAGTACACCTTATGTCTGTACGTCCGCATACAGCCTGATGAAACAGCTCTCAGTTGCAGGGAGGGAAAAAACCAGAGCCCTGAAAGCAATGGCAGAAGCAGCAGAGAGGTGTTCAAGCTGGATCTGGTCAAGGAGGAACAAAAAGTGAACTTCATAAGGTTTAAACTTTCCTACAAATATCAGGTGTCCCAGTGGCTCAGTGGTTAGTGCGCAAGTCATTAAGTGGAAAATGATGAGCATGTCCAGAGGGGCATGGGTTCGAATCCCAGCCATGGTTTTCGTCCCGAGATGGGAAAAAAAAAAGGGCAGCAGAGGGACATCCGGAGTCATGAACCGGGTGTGGCCCTACCCCCCTAGAGTGTCCGGAGATAAGGGCCGAAACACTTGCTTGAAGGGGGCTTCTCTTCTGAGGACTCTCTGCTGCCACGTTCTCCACGAGTTTCATTCTACTATGTCCACCTTTTTGTTGTTGTTGTTTACGGCTTCCTGTAGTTGTGCACGTTTTTTCTTTTGTCTTGTCTTGATCCCAAGCTCTTAAATAAAACCAGTCATTACATGCTTAAGCAGTTTTTTTTTCAGTGCCATCATGCACTCTGACGTACTTCACTAGGACTAGTGGGGTCCACAAAAAAACAACTGATACCAATAAGTAAAATGAGTCAGTAGGCTTCTCAGCCTTCCTGTCTCTCCCTTTCTCCCATGTCCTCCTTTTCATCCACCACCTCAACTCTTCTTTCTCTGTCTCTCAATTCTCTCACTCTCACTCGCACTCCTCTCTCTCTCTCAGTATATGTGGGTGCGCACGTGCCTCTGTATAACTATATATATATATATAATATATATATATATATATGTGTGTGTCTGTGTGTGTGTGTGTGTGCGCGCCTTTGAAGAGACGAGAGAGGAAGTATGTGTGCATCTCGGCAACAGGGCCATCACAAACAGTAAGGGCGAGTCATCAAGACTGCACACATGCACTGTTTCTAGTTCGGCGTGAGCTGTCCCTTAACAGGGCCTCAAATACCCAGTACCGTCTGAGTTAAACATGCCAACATTGTGTGCTGCTGACGGGATGGGTAAGCATGTGACTCAACAAACCAACCCAAAGCAAAGGTAGAACCAAGAGAGGACCAGATGCCTTTTGCAAGCACTTGAATTTCACATTCGTTGAGTCTCGTCCCAGTGTTTTCATCTTCAGGCAGTTGATCTCAGCATGCAAACACACTCTCACACCAGCATGCACACATTGCACATTCCCACATTAACCAGAAACAGAAAAAAAATTCTTGAAAATTCTGAAATAAGCAGTGAGCCAAAATGGGAAAAAAAAAAAAAATAAAATAACTGAAGAGAATCTGTGTATCCTACAGAGAGTGGATGATCAGTCTTGGCCATAAGATTCCACAGGTGTTGTGATGGACGATGAAGAAGATGCAATACTGGGGTCCTACCTCAGCTTTGAGTCACACACATTCACTTGCTCATTTATCATGTCATCATGTTTTCAATGCTGTTTGTTTTAGTTCACTTTGGTTGGATGTGAAGTGGTCAAAATATGCAAAGTTCTCTTCGAAATCTTGAAGTTCTTAGATACTTAACTAGTGTAACTTACGGCTAACTCATAACATCTTGGTGAGAGAAATGGCCGTAAAACGTGGCCACACACCACAATTAGGATTTTGCTCTGAACCACTACATGATCCGTGTAAGCGTATTGAGGCCTAGCGTAAGTCTGCACCAACATTTGATATTAAACGGATAACTGAACAAAAGAACAGATCACACCCAATTACGTCTTTTTTTTTTTTTTTTCATCTATTTCTACCGATGACATGATTCACAGTCTTCATATACACGACCTACCCCTTTGTTGACGTCACATTTCAGACCTCACTCACTCGTGGTCCTACGTTTGCGCCAGATGGTTCTTCCCCAATAGTCCCATTCTCTTGATTTTAATCTGTCCGCTTGCAATCACCTGGCATGTACCTTGATGGGCATGTGAAAGAAAAGGTATATCAACTTTCAGACGCAAAAAATAATAAAATAAAAAAAAACATTCCGAAAAGAATCCAATTCTGTCTGTCTATAAATAGTTGATTCCCTTTGGCAAGGCCTTCAAGCATTAAGTTTTGGTGCGCACCTGTGCTTCTCGCACCTTCTTCCGGCGGCCTCGGAAAACTTTGCCGGGAACTAATTTAGTGTTGACTCGCGCAGGAACTTTGGAGAACGTATGAACATTTTTCTATCATTTTTGCGGCCTACAGCTTGGGGAACAACTCTCGTAGCAGTAATAATATTGCTTCCCGCCCTCCTGTTCTTAATACCACTGGAAAAACTCGTATCTTTCTCTCAAATCCTGTTTTTAACACATCAAGCCGTTAGCACTGGCGAAGTTATGGAAATGACTATGCCGAACGCGGGCTTGAAAATGTTAACGGTGCACGTTACCTAAAAGATACATGTAATACGCTTGTGCTTGTGAATTGCGAAACAGAGTGGCGAACGTGCCATGCTGCGAAGTCGATCATTGTTGCTGTTGCCAGGCTGTCGTGCATTCTCACCAACCACAGTGACATGAAACGGGGCGGGATGTGACCAGCATGTGTCGCTCCACACACAGGACAAACCGGTTTGCAGCTCCACCCTCTGACGATCGCGTCTGCACCCATCCCCCCTTTCCCCCGCCCTCCCGGACCCTCTCCTCTCGTCCTCTTCCGCTCGTTGTATAGCGACCGTCAGGTGAATGCCGACAGCTTTTGCTACCTACCGATCGACGGACCTTCACTTACCTTCGGCCAATCACAAAGTCCGACACATACAGTGATATCTGTCAACAAAACAGATAGAAGAGAAAGACCAAAGTTTAGACGACTCAGTTGCTAAATCAGTTCCTTTCCAATTTGAAAGTCCGCATCAGCTTGGTTCAAAATAAAGTACATGTCGTCTTTATAGCCTAGAGAAAAGAATTTGTGATTTTTTTTTAAAGTCATGCACAGCCAAATTTATTCTCCACACTCACCATAGTAGAGTCCTCTGATTGGTAGGGAGATCCGCCGGTTTTTTTTTTTTTGTGTGTGTGTGTGTCAGTTTTAAGCCCTGACATGAGCGTGGACCCGCCACTCGCTTTACCGTCAGCAGGCTTTCGTCTCGCCTCACGCAGTTAATTTGTCCTGCTCTCTCTCTCCTGACACACTCGGTGCACACCTTCACACTGTATCATGGCCCAGCAAAGGAAAGATGACTACGTGCAGCAGTGTCGTGCTTTTTTTCACAGCGCCGATCAGAGAGTGTAACGGTGACGGGCGTGTAAACAGGTTGGAATTGGGCAAAGAACTCAAAGAGCGGGGCTTTGGAATATCTGCCGAAGAGATTGTTGTGAGTTTTGATGATTTTTGTTTGCTTTTGTTCTACTACTCGAAAAAAAAAAATACTTGTGTCAATAACAGAGAAAGTAGGTAGCATTTTCTCCCACGATCAAATGGAAGTAGTAGCACTGGAGAAGTAGTAGTAGGAGGAGGAGGGAGTAACTTCTTAATAGTCTTGGATCGAGGTCTGGTCACATTAATAACGCAGATCTATCACTGCTACTTACTAGTCACAGTTGCTTGATATTAGCATCAAGTTCATTCTAGGGGGGGGGTGTCCTCTCAATGGAGGACCATATAAAGCTACTGTGTGGATCGTGTCCTCTCAATGGAGGACCATTTATCTTGAGCACCGCAGAATCAGTCAAATCCGTTTTTTTTTTTTTCTTACCATCAATGCAATCAAGAAGCTCATGTCAGCATTTGTTTTGTCCAGACTGGACTATTGCAATTCTTTGTTGGTCTTCTAAACACACTGCTGGACAAAATTACAGAGGGCTCAGAATCATGCTGCGCACATAGTCCTCAGAAAAAACTTGCAAATTTGACCATGCAAAGCCTCTCTTGAGGGAGCTGCACTGGCTTTTTGTCCGAGCTTGTATTGAACACAAAATCGCCACCCCTTGTTTTCGAAGCCTTCATGATCTTGCCCCTTTGTGCCTTTCAAACCTAGTTAAAACTACACACACCATCAAGATCGTTACGTTCCTCGGAAGCCGGTCATTTAACCATTCCCCGTGTTCGGCTGGAGACATATGGCAAACGTTCCTTTTCTTTCGCTGGCACCACTGTTTTTAATTCTTTACCTCTCTCACTTTGCAACGAACAAATTCTGAACGCTTTTAAGTCAGGCTTGAAAACCTTTTTATGCCATGCCTGTCTTAATGATGATAGATTTTGTGCACTGCACTGTTAATCTGCTTTTATGTCTTATCCTGAATAGTGTGTGTGTGCGCGCGCGTGTGTATGTGTGTGTGTGTGTGTGAGTGTGCATGTATATAGTATGTCTTGGTGTGTTTGTGTGTGCTGGAGAGAGGGGGGAGAGTGAGGGGGGAGACAATGTGGGAAAGAATGTAGGGGGTGATTATGTTTATCTGCATGTATAATTCTATGTTTTTAATGTATGTTGGTCTTATGATGTTATAGTTTATATGCCTTAATATTATGTTTCCTTTCTTCTCTTCATTCTTAAACGTTCGCTTTTTACATTGTAATGGCGCCTGGAGCCTCACGAGGGACAGGCATCACTTTTTTTCCTAAATGAATTAAATTATCATTATTATTATTATAAACCACTCTGTCAGAAAAAGAAAAAATTCATTTGTCAGATGGCAGACGCGAACCACATATGGTAGCTTCTAACCACTGTAATATTCATTTACCTAGTACACACGTAGAGGAGGGGCACGCAGAACAAATGATTTAGAGTACTCTGAAATGAGATGGCGGATGGTAAAGACCTTAACGTTTGGTCTCTGTCCCAGGATTGGCGCTATGTAAGTACTTTTAGTTAGAATTCTTACCAACTATAGGTAGTTCAAAGCTCGCCAGTGTGCCCCCCTTTTAACCTGGCTAGTCCATGCAGCAATAGCAGCAGAAGAAATTGATAAATACACATCAGTATATTTTCAAGATTTGTTCAGCCATGCACCTTGAGCACAGACGCGTAAGGATACAGGTAATCTGTGGCTGGGGTTGATGTGAAAGAAAATCTTCTTGCCTTTTATTTTTCCTTTAACGGAGATGTTTATTAAGAATTACTTGGATCTGCATCCGATGTAAAGTTAGGTTCTCCGGGTGGTTAAGGGGCTGTATTCAGTCAGCGCGACCATAAAGTTACCCATGGGTTTTGCAAGATGCAAGAGCAAGGTCGGTTAATGAAATAGGTATGGTTGATTTACCAAAAGCAAACCCAAAACGGGCTTTTGACTGGTTAGTAAACCCTTTTTCTTGGTTAGTCCAGTTTCAAGCGTGTGCACACACACACACACACACACACACACACACACACACACACACACACACACACACGCACGCACGCACGCACGCACGCACGCACACACACACACACACACACACACACACACACACACATCAAACATTGAGAAAGAGAGAAACACACACACACTGTCAAACTATCGTTCTCGGTAGTGATTGTAACTTCCGTAGTTTTGAATTGGCATTTGTGAAGTAGTGATACTTAATACAAGTTACACTGGTGTTTAGGGTCAACTGATGGGAACATATGAGAGAACAATTGCCCGGAGACTGGAACTTTCTTTTTTTTTTTTTTTTTTTTTTTTTGTTTTTGTCTTTTATGATATAGGCTTGACAACCATGAATATTCAAAAATGGAATATTGCAGCGTCCATCGTCTTGTTTCTATAGAGAATAGCTCGAAAAAGTAGTAAAAGCCGAATTTGCAGATATGTATTTCTCTGCCTCACGATCACGTCAGCCATTTATCCAAACGGTTCCACAGACGTGGGAGGCAAACTGGATGAACACTCTAGGATCACCACCTCTTCAGGTAGCTGTAGAAATCCACAGATACACAGAACACCGTCCCTCGGATGCCTAACATCAATGATTTAGGGACCCCAGCACGGAGAACCAGATCATAGAAACAGCAGATCAACAAGCCTAGCTTGTAACTCTCGCCATAACACCGTTACTGTCTTGTAGTTAAGTGACGTGTTGTCTTAATAATTACGTCGCCACCAAGATGCATAATTCTAGTACCACACCCAACATAATGAGAGATAATCCTGAACACAGCACAGCGAGGCAACAACAAAACAAAGCACGGGACAGATATTTAAACAATCAGCTCTCTATCTTTGGATTACCAATATTTATTATCCACATTTATTCTGCCGTGGCAGTTTGTTTTTTTAACCGAGTGTAGTTCATTTCTAATCGTTGAATGTATTTTTCTGTCATATGCCTTTCATCTAGTCCTTAATGGCTTAGACACATGGATTTTTGCTTAGATTTGTTAATTTTATCCTTATGTAAAAAAAAAAAAAAAAAATAATTACGAAGTAAGATTATCAAGTCAATTACTGCATCTGTTTGGGTGTGCTCTTCTGTACCAAAGAGAATCAGTTCAATACAAAACGAAAGTCTGTCGCAGTTTATGCTTTTTTGGGTCATTTCAGATTTGTGAGTGCGGACATTTATAAAAATAGTGTTCTATTGAATCCTTTTCATCATTACAAATGTTACATCTAACATCATTTACAGTGTTTATGTTTCCTATGTTAGTTAATAAATTCTGTTGCATATATTAATTTGAAACCATTGTAATTTCATTTCTTTTATTTTCTGTATTTTCTTAAGGACTGCTGATTAGTCTACCCTTTTTTTATTATTAACTTCTGTTTTCAACGCATAAGAAACACAGTGTCAGAGATTCCTATCTGTCTTAATAGGATGCTATAGTAAAATCTTGAACCTTTTCGTGTACTTGTTTATGACTGCACAGCTTTGGTTTGCGAGCCGCAACTTTTCTCGTGGATTCTAATGTTTCGCCTCTTTTATACTCCTTGGTTAATGTATGTAAACAGCTCCTGTGGTCCAGAAAGAATATGTCACTTCCAAATTTTTCCGATAGTGCTCTGTGATTTAAAAATGCGCCCTTACTGTCTAACAGATCTCCCACCACGAGAATATTTTCTCTGCCCCCATTTTTTAATAGTGAAAAAGTTTTGTTTGCAATTTTTTTTTTTTTTATCATCATATCTAGACCACATGCGCGCTTTACGCCTTCCTGACAGAAGGCCTTCATTTTCTTAATTCGCAAGGTGAAAAAGACCAGTAGCCCTGACCAACTGCTACTGCCTTTGCAATTAATGGAAAAGATGGTCAACTCTTACCTGATGTGGAAGGAGGGGAAAATGGTCTTTTGGCCAAAGAACAGTGCGGTTTATATAAAAATTCAAACTGTTAATTATTCAGTCCGTAGTTGCTTTTTTTTTTTTTTTTTTTTTTAATTTGGATAAGTTTACGATAGCACGTGAAAATTGGAATTCTTATGGATCTTCATAATCTAGTTTTTCGAGGTTATCTCCCTCTTTTTATTGGATTCTTTCAGGCTGGTCGGCAGTTTCTAGTCCGTTTTGGCACTACGCTATCTGACATGCACGAGCAGGTGTTGAGTACATCCCAGGGGAGCACCGTTTCCCCTTCTCTTCAGTATAAAGATTCATTAGGTTTTCAGTTTTGTAAACCAGGGCTCCAAGTCCTGTGTTCGCTGTAAATTTGCTCTCTACACCGTTGGACCCACATATGTTAGCGTGCAACGACGACTGCAACTGTGTGTGGATAGTGTCCGACAGTGGGCAGAGAAAAATGGGTTTACTTTTTCAGGTACCAAAACTCACTGTTTCCACTTTCTTACCTTTCGACAGTACTTTGCTGACCCAGAAATTCATCTGGATAAATTCACCACTCCAACTATACAGGAAGCCAAAGTTCTGGGAGTTATCTCCGATTAAAGACTGAACATTAAAAGCCACACCCAGCACTTTGAAACGTTTTGTCAGGAACTGAAAAAGCAATTAACATTCCAAGAGTTGTGGCACGTGCGGACTGGGACGTTGATAAGAAAACTGTTCCCCATCTCTAAGGGACTCTGATCCGCTGTCATCTCTAAGGGACTCTCCGCTGTCATCTCTAAGGGACTCTGATCCGCTGTCATCTGTAAGGGACTCTGATCCACTCTCATCTCTAAGGGACTGGTCCGCTCTAAACTGTATTACCGCTGTGCCTTCTATGGTTTTTGCCTGACTTCCCTACCTAAAAGCTCGGGATACCATTCACTGTCGAGAGGTTCAACTTGTGCTGGGTGTATTTCGGATCACCCCTGATTATAGTCCGTATGCATAGGCAAGAAAACTATCCGTCGCTCACCGTTAGCTAAACCTTTCTTTGAACTACTGTTTGAATCTCCTCTCTGACCCCCAAAACCAGCCTAAGACTGTGTTTTTCACCGAAAGTTGCTTTAGAAAATTTGAGGACCTCCACACTTCATCCCACCGTTGGAAATTCGTATTCTTGCAAGTTTGAGCAGTTCAGATGGAATTCTGTGTGATTTGTCAGAATTTCCTGACGACCCACCATGGACTTTCCTCATCCTGGCCTCTGTTCTGGCCTCTTATTTCAAAGATTCTACTACCAGTCTCTTTGGTATATGACCTTTTTTTTTTTGGCGAACTTTGTTCTCAGTTTCCATCCTTCCAAAGGATAGTTATTCATGGCTCCAGAACTAAAGAGGAGGTTGCCTCTGCCGCTTTTGCGCAACAGCCTGTCACCATAGATGTTCAAAACACATTCTGACCGACAGCTCCATCTACACGGCTGAACTGAAAGCATCGTTTCTGGCTATTCAAATGATCTCTAAAACAAAATACAAACACTTCTTTGTTCTGTCGGATTGCCTTCTACTTTGGGAGGTCATTGCTGGTTGTGGCTTCAACGTTGTATGTGTTTCTTGTGTATGCTGTATATGTACTGCTGTATATGGTATATGCTGTGTATCTAAGATAAGCAAGTGGGCGCTGTGGCTGTTTGCCATATGTATGCATTATATGTGAAACCGAGAACGAGATACGCAAGCGTGCACGCACGCGCACGCGAGCATCCACACATACATATAAGCACACAAATGCATCCGCAAGAGCATTCACACACACACACACACACACACACACACACACACACACACACACACACACACACACACAGATGCACACACGCACGCGTGCGCGCGCACGCACACACACACGTACACACACACACACACACACACACACACACACACACACACACACACACACACACACACACACACACAACGTGCGCGCGCGCGGAATGAAGGAGAGAAAGGGAAGAATTGAGAGAAAGACTGTTTTTCCCTTTGCTGTATGTGATGGATCACCGATGTTGCCCCTCGTTATTGAAATGTGACTATTATATGCAGGGATGCTGGGGGGAGGGGGAGAGGAGTATGGACAGAAGCATTCACATCTTCACATCAGATTGCACTCTCGCATAGGCACACACACTCTCTCACATCGGGCCCGCGCAATGTGACGGGAAATCAGTAACATTTCAAATTTTAAAAAAAAAAAAAAAAAAAAAAAAAAATTTTTGTATAACTTGACTCCGAGCCCCCACCCCTCACTGCACAACACATTTATCTGTATCATACAAAAAATGTCAGCATCATACAGATAATCTTATAGCCGCACCCCCCTTTTCTTCAGTAGGAAATACAACATTCCACCCTTCTGATTACACGCTTATAAACACAAGAAAGAAATAAGCGCTCAGAACTTGCCAGTATTCTCTTGGTTGACCAGTCAGTTCTTTATCAGTCAGTGCAACTCACATTGCTAAAGCTGCCACACTGTTGCGTCCGTTCAATAGCCCAAATCCCAGTTGGGGGACACTGCCATGGCAGCGTAACCCGAGCTGCACTCTCAGGCTGAGTCTCCCAGACTCCACTGCACTTCGCCATTTTCACAGAAAGGGT
The DNA here is from genome assembly GCA_016801955.1 of Conus betulinus. Classification (NCBI taxonomy): domain Eukaryota; kingdom Metazoa; phylum Mollusca; class Gastropoda; order Neogastropoda; family Conidae; genus Conus; species Conus betulinus. The sequence continues at coordinate 133,930 of JADBJO010005031.1, read as the reverse complement.
TCCTGTCGGCCTCTCCCACAGGTCTTCTATTGGTGCAGCTCTAGGCACCACATGCGCGTTGTTCACACACGCGCGCAGCTCCCTGTCTCGGCTCACACAGGCTGACACGTCTTGCTGTTTTCAGTCCCCACTCAGGAGACAATTCTACACCGTTGCAGGCTCCGAGGCTACAGCAAACCTTCCACTGTCTTTCGTCCCCACCCAGGAGACAATTCTCAACCGTCGTCAGTTCTGAGGCGCAAATCTCAGCTTCTCGTGAAGTCGTTTGGCCTTGACTTTACCTCGCTGTATTTTCCAGAGCCCTCAGCAAGCCGGGATGAGTTCGCTTCCTTTGTGTGAGACATACTTTTTCTGGGTTTTCCGAGCATTGTATAACCATTCTCAAACAGATCCCGAGTTTTAAACTGTTCAACTGATGAAATCACTGGCACACACGCGCATCACACGATTTGCACCAATGAATTGCCGCAGTATTTTGATTCTGTCAATGGAATCTCCCTCTACACACACACACACACACACACACACACACACACACACACACACACACGCGACTAGCACAGTTGTTGAGTACTGAATGGTAAATGCACAACATTCAATTCTACTCGTGTGTTCGATTCCCCGAAGCTACCCATACTAACAGCCCAGAAATCTCCACTAGCCAGGACTGATGCTTCATGTGCTTATTACGATATGTAGCCAACAAGGTGCAAACCAATTAATATGTCGAACCTTTCCCAAAGGTATTCATCTCTCAGGACAAACACGGTTGAATGGTCAACTGCAGGCCGACGGTCAGCGAACTGCGACGGTCGCCAGCCACGATCGCCTCTCCTCAGGCCCACTGGAGAACCCAGTGAATAGCCACGATCGCCTCCCTCGGGCCCACTGGAGAACCCAGTGAATAGCCACGATCGCCTTCCCTCAGGCCCACTGGAGAACCCAGTGAATAGCCACGATCGCCTCCCCTCAGGCCCACTGGAGAACCAAGTGAATAGCCACGATCGCCTCCCCTCAGGCCCACTGGAGAACCCAGTGAATAGCCACGATCCTCCCCTCAGGCCCACTGGAGAACCCAGTGAATAGCCGTTGGTGGAGGCTGGAGAACCCAGTGAATCACCCAGGACCAGCAGGTCGATGTGTACTTGTTATTACACCACCACCCCCCCCCCAGGTCCCCCCCCCCCCCCCCCCCCCCCCCCCCGCCCCCCCCAGGCCCACTGGAGAACCCAGGACATGCCAATCACTTCCCAGTCACTCTCCCTCCCAGTCAGTATCCAACTCGGGGTATTCCTCTGGAATTCCTGAGTTTGCACACTTGAAGGACCCAAGCGAGTAATCTCAACATCGGCAAAATTACCCTTAGTTTGCCTAAAGACTCGAGAACATTCGGCCGACTCACCACGCTGTAGTTTATGAGACTGATAAAAACACAGAAAGTGGCGTGACACGCAGCATACAGGCGAGCACATGTTATTGTTTCCCAGACACTCACTTGCTTTGTGTGCTTCATTTGTGCAGAAAATGTTCGACGACATTGACGCCAACGATGATGATACTATCACCGAGGATGAATTCATGGCCGCTCTCCCAAAAAACTCCACCAGAGGAGATCGAGTGAGTACATTTCATTTTCTGTTACTGTTCTCTCTCTCTCTCTCTCTCTCTCTCTCTCTCTCTCTCTCTCTCTCTCTCTCTCTCTCTCTCTCTCTCTCTCTCTCTCTCTCTCTCTCTCTCTGGGGAGGGTGGGGAGTTTTCCAACAATCGAATTCTGAATGTAAAATCCATAGACTGCAACGTCACTGTAAAACAGACCAAAATACAAACACAGACACAAAGCGTGAAGTAACGCATATTTTGTGCACAATACGAAAACAGACAAGAAAACTAACAAAATATCGTCTCCAGACTGGAGAAAAGCTTAGTAAACAAATATGCACAGAGCTGTCAAACTCGCATCAACGCTGGTTGTCACCCACGTCACTGTGCCTATCGCCAGTTAAGTATCCAGTTCCATGGCGAAGATGATGATCGATACTTTACGTCCAGCGCAAGAATCACAATAAGCAGCTACACACATTAAACAAAGCACAAGGAGTGTGTGTATGTGTGTGTAGATTTTTTTTAGATAAGATATGGCACCTTTTTCACATGTAAACACCCCTCCCATTCCCTCGCCCCCACTTTTTTGTTGGAGTATGGAACACCCCCCCCCCCCCTCCCGTTCAAAATATAACTAAGGGATATGAAAACCTTACATTTTTAATTATAAGAAACTCTGTGAGGGACTTGATTTTTTAAGATGTTAATGGTGGATGCTGTTGATTCATGATGGATGAATAGAAATTGAAACAATAGAGACTCGTTCAAATGTGCATCATAGTTTGTGTAGAGCATACAGAATACACACACACACACACACACACACACACACACACACACACACACACACCTATCACACACACACACCATTGTACACTTGGTCGATGGTATGCCGAAGAAGAAAAGGATACACCTGAAGTTGCGAGGGGGACCCAGAGAAGTACTGTCTCCACCTGCCGAACCAACCAGCTGGGAGCAATCTTGCATCTACCTTGGAAGCCTGCGCATTGTTCACAGAGGATGCAGGCACGCACAGGGCATTCCATTAAGACATTGAGATACATATATTGCTCCCTGGTAGCTGCCATTGTGTAATGGGCACCGGATGTAACACGACAGAACCTCCACTGGAGCGTGCCCATGGGTGTAGCAGCCCATGTTTCATGAGTGCAGAGCACACCCGCGATAAACACCAATGTCAAGCAACTGCCGTGTGCGTCCCACGAGTCTCGCCCGCTGCTGTTCCGCTGACAGGTGAAAACAGCACAACTCCAGACACGGCCTAGGTTTTGCCATGAGGTCTTGCATGCCTTCTGAAAAGGATTCAAGGTCACAAAGGATGCAGGCACGCACAGGGCATTCCATAAGAAGTCAAGGGACATAACCGCTCCCTGGTGATGCCGTTGTGTAATGGCCCACCGGATGTGACATGACAGAACCTGTACTGATGCGTTCCCATGGAGAGAGAGAGAGAGAGAGAGAGTCTCTGTGTGTAAAACTGGGATTGGTATGCCCATATTGTTATATTATTAACTGGGTAAGGAACACACACACACACGCACACACACACACACACACACATGAAGCGTCTATGACCATATGCATTAGAAAGGTACAATACGTTTGGTGCACACGTCTCTGGAGCACTGCAGTATTCGTCTAGGCTATGATGTCAGTTATCTTTCGCTTTGTCTCTTAAGAGTCAGTCGAACATTCAAATGTTACGATTGGTATCTCCGCTAGAACTCTAACTATGAGCGAGGTTGTGCTAAACCTACAGAAGTAATTTAAGGAACATTTGTTGGAAAGGACAATTTCTAAGCAGGCGCGTGGTACAGATATGGAAGCCAAAGAGGGGTGGGGTTGGAGGTGGGGGTTTAGCTGAATACTCTTCTATATTGATCGATCCCCAGCTCGATATTCCGCTGATCGATTCTCTTTCAGAATGCCAACGCGCGCGCGCGCGTGTGTGTATGTGCATGTGTGCGGGTGCACTTGTTTGAAATTTATTTGTGGAATGGGTTCGGTTGTGTGTGTGTGTGTGTGTGTGTGTGTGTGTGTGTTGTTTTTTGCTTTGTTTTTGTTTATCTATCTATCCATCTATCTATCTATATATATATTATATATATATATATATATATATATATATATATATATACCCTTCTCCCTCAGTACAGGAGTTTTTTTTTTTTTTTTTTTTTTTTTTTTTTTTTTTTAAGCCGTTGAGGACATACACGCAAATACAGAGAGGGATACTGAAAGTATGGGTTCATTCGAATGAATGAAAACGTTTCAGAGACAGGCTAGCGGATACATGAACATTAAAAAAAAAAAAAAACGTTTCAGAGAGATAGCCAACGAACACATGAACATTAAAGAGGGGGGAAAAAGTTTCAGAGATAGGCTAGCGGATACATGAATACTGAAAAAAAGAACGTTTCAGAGATAGGCTAGCGAACTTACTTAGAATTAGACTTAGAGTTAGATGCTCCCGCGACGCGACGCATGAAGCAGTCAAGTCGCTCCACTGTGCACGTTTCTCAGCCAGTCTGCTGATGTCACTCCATCCTCTGTCAAAAAAGTCGGAGGTCTCTCTCCACGGTCTGTCGCCAGCTCATCCTGGGTCATCTTCTCTTCCTCTGGCCTGCTGGGGTCCATTAATGGCCTGGTTTGCAGGTCTTCATGGGGGTAATCTTAAGACATGACCCAGCCGCGGAGGCGCCGTCTGTAGATGATGGTAGACACGGGAAGCTGTTTGGACCTCTCCGTGACCTCTTCATTCGGTATAAAGCCTGACCATTTGATACCAAAGATCTTACGTAGGCATTTGGTGTCAAAAGTGTCAAGTTTCTTCTTCTGGGTAGTCTTTAATTGCCAGGTTTCACAGCCATAATAGAGCGTTGAAATCGCACTAGAGTCATAATACTTCAATTTGATTCCAAGGGATAATTTCTTGCTGTTCCATATTTTGTTCAGCTGATTGAATGCTGATGTTGCCTTCCCAATACGACACTTCAGTTCATGGTCGAGTTCATTGGCATTGTTGATGGAGCCGACTAGGAAGATGAAGTTCTCTACTTCTTCCTGTTGCTTTTGGTCGATGAGAACATCTGCTGGCCCCTGTGCTTACCGGTCAGCATGTTTTAAGTCTTTTTGGCACTGATAACGAGGCCAGTGCTGCCTGCAGACTTGCTAATGTTTTCTACAAGCACCTGCAGATTTTGAGTGGTGCTTACAAGAGCGGCAATTTCATCGGCAAAATCCAGATCTGAGAGACTGTTTCCTTCTGTCCGCTTGATTCCATTTCCTTTGGTTGCGCGTTTCAAAACATAGTCAGTAGCAAGTGCAAAAAGGAGAGGGGGAGCGAGGGGAGAGGATACAACCTTGCCTTACCCCGTGATAACTTCAAACCAGTCACTGTAGCCATCTTCCGTCTGACTCTGCACTTGGCGTTTATGTAAATTTGCTCTATGGCCGACACAACTTTCCCTGGGATGCCGTAGGATTTCATGATTTTCCACAATGACGGTCTGTGGACACTGTCAAATGCTTTTGTGAAGTCAAAGAAGCTAATGGCCAGGGGTACTTGGTGTTCTCCACACTTCTCGATTATCTGTCTTATTGTGAAGATTTGTTCCGAACAGGATCGTTTCAGGTGGAAGCCTGCTTGTTGTTCCCGAGCTCATTGTCCCCTACGTCGCGCAGTCGGTTGAGGATGACCTGGCAGTACCCTCTCTGTTTTTTTTTTTGTTTGTTTGTTTGTTTGTTTTTGTTTTTGTTGGGTTTTTTTTTTTTTTTTGCTGTCCCAACTTCTGCGCCACCTCAGAGGCAGTGCACCCACGCCGCTCATTCCGACATTCCGTCCACAGCCACAGCCCGGCCGGTCCCGCCGCAGCCCCGGCACCGGAAATCCACAGGGAACAGTCAATGTCGAGTTGTCAAGAGGCAACCCACCGGAGGAGACACTGCACTGCTGCCAAGTCACCTCGGTGGCGTTCAGTGGCGCCTGTTTCTGATCTAACATACGCAGGACACCACCTACCAAGCCCCCTACTGACGACAATAATTGCTTAGTCGCGGAGCCGGCGTGAGTGAGCTCTCCCTCCGGAGGGCGCCACGTCCGTCCACGACAGCCCCCATGGACTCGCCGATACCGATGACCCCGGCGGAACCAAAACCAAGGCCACAGACGTGGAGAGGACATCGAAACTGAGGTCACCATGAGAGCAGGGCATGAAGGGCCACAGAACCTGAGACATTTTTTTTTAATGCTGATCGATGACAATGAGGATGATGAAGATGATGCTACGGATTTCCATTTCGGTCTGAGACTACATGACAGGGCTGTACTCTACGCTTCCTTTCATAATATATCCCGGCGTCAACCAGGCCCAAGAGATACAGGCACCTGCAGTGTTGGTCAGGAAATTTGAGCAACACTCTCAGAAACGCATCCATTAAGTGGATGAAACTCGACTGAGTGGTCCCAGTCTTCCCAACTGAGTCCGCAGCAGCAAACTCAACTCTGGGTAGGAGCCGGTCGGGCAGAAAAACCCACATGACTCTGATGGGATGCGACGCTAACCACTTCGCCACGGCGGCTGGTACTACTCTCTGGTATTGATAGTAGAGTAACTCCTCTCTAGTTTTCGCGCTCGGAGATTGCCTTTTGGAGGGATACAGACGACTTCGCCATTCTCCCAATCCTCTGGAACGACGCCAGAGTTTCAAACCTGATTACAGAGACTGCGCATCCAAGAGACGATGCAGTCACCACCACCTTAAAGCATTTCCGCTGTTATTCCATCGAACCCAGGGCAGTTATTGTGTCTTTAATGTCTTGATGGCTGTTCTGAACTTCTCTTCAGTGAAGTCATCGGTGTTTAATTGGGAGCAGGAGGGATGGGTCATCCGCCTCATCTGGTGTGGGTGGCTCGGGTCTTGTTAATTTCTTGAAGTGCTCGACCCTTCTTGCAAGCTTGTCCTCGCCTCTTGACAGAAGTGTGCCATATTTTGCCTTCACAGGTCCAGAGTCAGTCCTCAGTGTACCAGTTATCTTCTTTGCTTTGCAGTCTGGTAGACAGCTCTCATGTCGTCGCTCTTGGCAGTTTCTTCAGCATCTTCTGCTTGCTTGTCCAGCCAGTCCCTTGTATCTTTCTTATGCCTGTCCTTCTCCATGTACTCCTGATAATACGCTGCTTGGTCTGAGGAGCAGTTGTGTCTCTTCTGGTGGTAGTTCTTTTTCCTCTCCGCTATCAAATTCCATGTGTTATCACTGATCCCAGATTTCCGCAGTGGCTTCTTAAACCCTTGGATTTTTTCCCAGCCATTGCCATGGCATCCTTCAGCGCCTCCCACCAATATGTCGATCCTGGCATTGTTTCAGTCAGGACTGAATACCTGTTGCTCAGGAAAGCTTTGAACTGGGCCTCTGTGGTGGGGTCCTTCAACTTGCTCGTATCGTATCTCTTGGACTGAGTCTCTTCCTTCTTCTTTTCAGCTTGATCTTCAGCTTTCTATCACCAAATAAATGATGGTCACCTGAAACACAGCTGAAGCGATGTACTAGGGGTTGGCGCTAAGAGCCAGCACGTGAGAAACTTAGGAGATGGACGAGGACCACAGTGATGCCTGTCCACCCTACTAGGTAGGGATCTGCTGCCGAACAACAAAGGTGCTATCTCTATCCAGATCCCCCTACACCCCCTAGCGAACACATGAACATTTTTAAAAAATCGTTTCAGAGATAGGCTAACAACCACATTAAGATTAAGAAAAAAACATTTTTCAGAGATAGGCTAGGGAACACATTAAGATTAAGAAAAAGAAAAAAAAAACGTTTCAGAGACAGGTCAGCGAAACACTTTAACATTAAGAAAAACATTTTAGAGATAGGCTAGGGAACACATTAAATTAAGAAAAAAAAACGTTTCAGAGAGACAGGCTAGCGAACACATTAACATTAAGAAAAAAAACGTTTCAGAGGTAGGCTAGGGAACACATTAAGATTAAGAAAAAAAAACGCTTCAGAGGCAGGCTAGCGAGCTCATGAACATTTGTATCCAAATCCAGTACACAGAACAAACAAGAGACATCCTCCCCTCCCGTCCCCTCCCCTCCCCTCCCCTCTAAAAAAAAAGAAAAAGATGTTCCACGCTCGCGCATACACCCTGTACCTGACACATCACAACAACCCGAGAAATGAGCACACGCCAGGTAACATTTGTTCCAGACTGGCACAGCTTTTTTTTCCATCTAGAAGATAGTCAAACACACATGAACGGGACAGTAACAAACACAGGCAACCGGGGTTTAACTGGTATCAAGGGAAATCGCTGGGCTCAGTTGGAACGCAGCCTACTTTTTTTTTTCTTTCTTTCTTTTTTTTTTTTTTTTTTTTTTTAAAGTAATTGCCAGCCCGTACCTTTGTTTTGTCTCGTGCAGTGAGCAAAGGCTACGTGCGGAATTCAGCAGGATCGATGCGGATGGCTCGGGTTATATCACCTTGGAGGAGTTGACAGCGGCTTGTCAGGCAATAGGCATGGAGGCAGAGGAATATACACTGGACATGGATACGAACAACGACGGCAAAGTCGACCTGCAGGAGTTTCTCAGGATGATCAAGGAGCGGGCTAGGTGCTGAAGAAAGAGGAGGACACTTCAGTGCCCGGTTCAATCCAAGATCGGTGTGGCGTGAAAACTCCAGCATGGTTTCTTCCAACACGTTGCAGTGTCTGTGGCTTCAGCTTTACCGCAGTCCATTTTCGGTTCATCTACAAACACGATAACTCGCGTAGTATGTCGCAAGCATGATGAAACGGCGTATTGAATTATGATAGCCTCATGCACCGCAAGAAGGCGCGATTTTCGATTCGGAACGCCATGTAGGGTGTTTGCAGTTTTTGGGACTCGCAACATAATATCCGTCTTAGGTAAACGCGTGGTAAACGGTGACTAAATTTGGGAGCGTGTCATTGGTCCCATGGTCCGTTGGTCCCAAGGTCGTTGGTCCCAAAGTTCGTTGGTCCCAAGATCCGTTGGTCCCAAGGTTAATTGGTCCCAAGGTTCGTTGGTCCCAAGGTTCGTTGGTCGCAAGGTTCATTGGTCCCAAGGTCCGTTATATATTTCACAGATTTATATTGACTTTGGGACCAACGGACCTTGGGACCAACGGACCTTGGCATGACCCCCTAAAAATTTACCTCCTGCGTGCTTGCATACTTCCAGGACGTGCGCGCGCGCACATACGCACGTATGCGCGCGCGGGCACAGGCACACACACACACACACACACACACACACACACACACACACACACACACACACACACACACTAGCGCGAGCAATCGTTTGCGATGCACACAGGTACTAACCTAGACGTGAAGAATTAGGTAAGCCCGGTGTCGTATAATATCTGGGAACCGTGATATCTGGGAACGTGTTCCCAGATTTCCTGAACTTCCAGTCGTGAAATCTGGGAACTGCCAAGAAATTAATGAAAAAAAAGTGACAAGAAAGCCAAAGATCTCGATTGAACCGAAATAAATTGTTTCCTACCTTATCTCAAAAATCCATTCTTTTCGTCTTCTTTTCTGTCTGATGAGCTCTGAAAGACCACGTTCCCAGATATCACGGGCCTTTCCAGATATCACAGTACAATTTGTGAACGCGTTCAAAAAAAAAAAAATCTGTGATATCTGGGAAGGCTTCCCAGATATCACGTTCCCAGATTTCACGCGACACCGTCACGGGTAAGCAAGGGGACAGTCAGGGGCAATAACTTGGCTGCGCAGAACCAAGGATTAGAGCAACAACAGCGACTTTGAGAGCGGTTTCGATGCCTTGTTTCAAGCTTTAGTTTAATGCAGATCCCCATTACATGCGCGTTGTCATGTTTTTTTTTTTTTTGATTTTTTTTTTTTCTCACATGAACATGGAAAGCAGCTGAGAAGTTGGAAGCCAGAGACAATGCAAAATTGGGGTGAAAGAACACGCCAGAGGTTGGCGCTACCGATTTAGGATTAGACTCGCACCCTCCTCCCCTGCATCACTGTCCACCCCCCTCCACCCCCACCCCACCCATGACGTATGGCATTTCTGCATGCATCCAGCACAGACGGCCAGAGGAATTTCGGCTTTCGAAAAACGGTTTGGCGTCGGAAATACGTCATTTCTGCGATGATCTTATTTCTTGGATCATGTCATACATGGATGTCACAATGAAATATGATGTAGACTCTTGGCTATGGTGTTCGTGGCAAAAATAAATAAATAAATGAAGCTTCAAGGAAACATGGCAATTTAAAGAACATCACGGTTTTGACTTTCAAGACACCGTTAGCGGGAAATGAAGTAATGTAACTGTAATTTTGCTTTTGAGTGGCGAATTTGTGAAAACCAGTTCATAAAAGATGAAAGAAAGAAAAACGAGCGGTATCATCACAAAAAGAATTCATGTCAATCGTAAAATTTGAACCAAGTTCAAGAGCGTTTAGTTTAAACGTTTGGCACCATGGTGAGTGATATCACATAAGACACTTTGTTTTTATTTTTAATGATAATTCAAACACCGACCCGCTGTGTTTTTGACAGCCGAATCGTTCCAGTTGCTGGCTTCTGCAGCTAAAAGTCGCCCCCTGTGTGACGTCACTGAGTTTGCTGTCGCCATATTGGTCATTCATATATCTGTTATGTTTCAGATACATGTTGTTGATACGCTGCAGGTTTTTCTTGCCATTCATATTGCGCACTTTGTACCTTTTTGTATTTTTTTTTCCCAGTTGTATTAGTCTTAACTAAAGTTTAGCTTTTTCTTCCCAAATCAGCGGTATAAGAAGGTAGCAACTATACGTGTAAATAAGTGCTTTTTTATTTTTATGTTCTAAACTTGTGTCTGCTTCTGTTGCTTCTGTTGAACGAAGGAGAAAGAAGCGGGCTAAGGAAGATGGCGTATTGCTTCATCGGGGAGGGGGGGGGGGGGGGGGGGGTTTTGGTTTCTTTTGAGAGAGCTCCACAATGGTCACAATTTTTTTTTTTATTGGACGGTGGAGAGGTAAGGGTGGGGTGATAGTTGCAGCTCTTTCTCGTTCAGCAAAGGAAAAAAAATCATTGATAGAGAGGGATGGGCAAGGGTCGGGACGCGGTCAGTGACGTTTTTTTCAGGTGTTTTTTGCGTTTATGAAAATGTGCCAGAGCGCAGGGGTCTGGAGCTTCAAACCTCTGGTCGGCATTTGCCAGGGTCACAGTTTTACGACAGAAGTTTAGAGTTTTGTGGCAGATCATCGCGTTTGCTTCATAAAAGAAGAGGGACACAAAGAGGGGTTTTCTTTCAACCCGACAAAATTGAGATACTGCTGATAACTCTCTCTCTCTCTCTCTCTCTCTCTCTCTCTCTCTCTCTCTCTCTCTCTCTCTCTCTCAAATACAACTCGTTCCTCTGGAGTCAATAACCTGAATCTCTGCATTCCAACCGGTCTCTCTGCTATTGTTGAGAATCGATGCTGAAAACTTAATGTGTCATGCCGGTTTTGCTGTCGTGATAAGGTTCCTTCCAGTTGTCCTTTTTAACTTGCTTTGCGCTGTTGTGATAGATTCCTTCGTGTTGTCCTTTTTGACTTGCTTTGCTGTTGTGATAGATTCCTTCGTGTTGTCCTTTTTGACTTGCTTTGCTGTTGTGATCGATTCCTAAGACTTGTCCTGCTCACATCTTCCCCGTTAACCCCCGCTTTTTCTTTTTTTCCTTTTTTTTTTTTTTTTTTTTTTTTTTTTTGGGGGGGGGGGTGGTGGGGGGGGGGGGGGGGAGTTCAATTTGTCAATGATTTGATCACAATAAGTTTCTTTGCCTTTTTTTCTTTCTTTTTAATCAATTATCTGCTTTTAAGATGTGTCCCCATCCCCTCTGCCACATTGTCAGGCCCCAAAATTACTGTCAACTGGTCATGAGATGCATGCAGTTGCATGTTGTTGTTTTTCACTTGTTTTTTTGTTTGTTTTTTGGTGATTTAGTCCTACATGATAGATTGCTTAGCTATGTGCTACTTACGAATGGTTAAACGGATTATCTTTTTTAATATATAAGAGTAGAGGTGGCACTTCCAGTGATATGAATATGAAACGAAGTAGTAAATAAAGATGGAGTGCACACGTTATGGAGTTGTCTTGGTATTTGTGTGTATGTATGTCTGCAAGGAGGTGTCAAGTGTGTATGTGTGTGTGTGTGTGTGTGGGGGGGGGGGGGGGGGGGGGGGGGGGGGCGTTGAGTGAGAATGAGATGGAATTGAAGAGGGTGTTTTTGGTGGAGTAACTAACAGTTAAGCCTTCGTGTTTTAAATCACTATTCCGTCATTATGTCTATGTGAAGTTAACATTTGTCTGATGACGTATGGGACAGCGTATAAATGGACAGAGTAGAGGGGGACAAGAGCATGCACACGAGGGGGGGGGGGGGGGGGGGGGGGGGGGGGGGCTGCACGTTATGCGTGTTAAGCGCTCAGTCATGATCAATGGCCAGACACAAAGAAGAGATGAATGGAGGCTACATGGCAGACAACACGAGCGTTGACAAGAAAGAAAACGAAAAAAGCAGGCATCATCATCCCGTTTTCCGTCGTCGTCGTCGTCATCTTCCTTCTCCTCCTCCTGCTCCTCTTCCACTTCATCTTCTCCTTTCCTCCCCTTCCTTCATCTTCTTCTCCCTTTTTTTTTTCCCTTTCTTCTGTACCTCTCCCTTCTTGTTCTTCGCCGCTTCTTCTTGTCCAGTACCGAGAGCCACGTGAAGCGTGGTTCGTCTTGTTGTGCTGGGTTGGATGGAAATCGTAATGCGACAGCCCCTAGACCCTGGACTCAGAGAGGCGCCACCTCTCTCTCTCACATTGAATAGGCTGAGTACGCACACTGCTGACTTTTCGTTGATCCTGAGCTTAAGTACAATACTTTCCCTTTTTCTTAAAAAAAAAGCAAGTAAAGTGTTGTAAAAACAGGAATATTCTCTCTCTCTCTCTCTCTCTCTCTCTCTCTCTCTCTCTCTCTCCGGGCGAATATGCACGACACACTTGACAAGTTTACAACAAGCAGGGCTTTTAGACCACGAAGCTCGCTTTCGAGGGAAGAGAAATGACGCTAGGTGATAATACCAACCGGGTTCGTAAAGAGAATGATAAAAAAAAAGAGCTAGGATCACTGAATGGTACAGCTCTGTCATGCGTGGCTGGCTTCACTTTACAGTATGTTGCGTCTGCGTACGGCAGTATGTGTCTGAAAAACGCGGCCAAGCGTGACGCTGTGTGCGAATAGGTGCGTGTGTGTGTGATGTGGAGGTTGGTGAATGTGTGTGTTTTTGCGCTGACAAGCCAGTTGTACATCAACGAGTGCGCGCGTTAATGTGGCTATAGTGTGGGATTCGGACGCTGAAGAAGAAAAGAACCGTTTGCATTCAAAATCAACTCAAATGCTGCTTTCAGCCCAGCTAGCCGCAAAGGGCCATATCAGGACTATGGTCTCGTTACCATCTGTATTCATCCTTCGTTGCTCTGCGTTTGTCCCTCTCCCTCCCCTTCCCTTCCCTTTCCACACACACCATCCTTTTTTCCCAGCCCCCACGTCCCTCTCCCTCCCCTCCCCTCCCCTTCCCTCCCCCCCCCCTTCCCTTTCCACACACACCACTAAACTCTTTTCCAGCCCCCACGTCCGTCTCCCTCCCTTCCCTCCCCTCCCCTTCCCTTTACACACACACCGTCCTCTTTTTCCAGCCCCCACGCCCTTCTCCCTCCCCTCCCCTTCTCTTCCCTTTCCACTCACACCATCCTCTTTTCCAGCCCCCACACCCCTCTTCCTCTCCCTCCCCCCCCCTTCCCTTCCCTTTCCACACACACCGTCCTCTTTATCCAGCCCCCACGCTGTTCCTACACCTGGCTTGCAAGAAACTGTCGTTGATCAAATGAAACGAAGTGACTGTGGGGGTGGGGGGGAATGTTACATTTTTTTGGAGCTGGGATGTCTTTTTTTTATGTCTTTGAAGGATAAGGGCCGGAGGATCTTAATTGTGTGTGTGTGTGTGTGTGTGTGTGTGTGTGTGATGTTTATCGTTTTTAGTGTTACGCCTCGGAGGCGATCTCGAGAGGGGGGGGGGGGGGGGGGGGGGGGGGGGCTGGTTTCAAAGTGAGGTAACTGCAGGCTGAAATTGAAACAAATTTTCAAAAAAGTAATGTGTTTAGTTTCAACACAGTGTGACTGAGGGTGGAAAATGAAACAAAATTTAGAAACAAAAGGGTTAGTTACCGCCACAAACACAGACAAACAGATTACAGGACAAAACACGACGCATTTCGACCTCTTGGGTCTTCTCCAGGCAGAAACGAACAACAATTAGGACAGTGAAAATGAAGAATGAAGGAACCACTTACCTTCTGATATTCGGCGCATTGGCTGGTTCACGTGGAAAACAAATTACAAACAAAGCACATGCGTTTCGACCCTGTAAGTCTATAGAAGAAGATCTAAAAGGTCAAAACACGTCGCGTTTTGTCTTGTGATTTGTTTGTTCATGTAAACGGGCAGAGTTACCTAAAATTACTCTTTAAAATGTGGGATGAAAGGCTGTGGAGAGATCCTTTGCCCAGGAGAATGGCAGACTAAAGCTGATTGTTTCTTGCGCTAATGACAGAACGTTGCTGTTGATGGTGCAAGGTGAGGGGGTGGTGGGGGGTGACAGGCGGTGTACGACTGGAAAAGACTTCATCACTATCACTGAGGAGCTGTTACTGTCCACATCGTCGTTTCCTTTCTGACTTCCAGTTGTTGGTTTAGACGATGCATCTTAAGTAAGTGTGTGTGTGTGTGTGTGTGTGTGTGTGTGTGTGTGTGTGTGTGTGTGTGTGTGTGTGTGTGTGTGTGTGTGTGTGTGTGTGTGTGTGTGTGTGCCTGTGAAGAGAGGTGCGTGGATTTCTTTTTTTTTTTTTCTCTTCATTTATTCAGGTCAAGGTTTTGCAATAGAATAACTTGCAGAAGACCTTCGACTTCACTTCTTTCCTTCTTATTACCTACACTCGATGTCAAACCAATCTCTACAAATCGTTCTCACCATGCATGCAGCTACTGCATAGAGGGATTATAGTTAAATCAGCACTTTCGTTTACATCAAAATGCAAAATACCGTTTACACTTTCTAGGCTTTCTTTGAATTTCTTTGCCTTTGGACAATGGGATCGCTTCGTGGGACTGCACAATCCTTTCCTACTTGCTTTCAGACTCAAATTTGTCTGTACGAACTGTTCATCAATTTCAGCTCTACAAGCATTTTCCATGAATGCAAACTATCGCCAGCCTTCAACTGCATCAAGTACTCTAATCAGGGGAAGCAATGTTCAGTGTCAATGGATCCTTGAGGAAACATGCATGTGAATTCTCCGTGAGAATCACTTCCAGAACTACCATTAAAAACTGAAAGATGACACAGGATACCCACTCAAAAAAGATTCACCAATATAACTGAAAGGCAAAATAAGAAATACTCAAAAAGGTTCACCAACGTAACTAAAGATAAAACAAGAAACGCCAAAAAAGGGTTCACCAGTGTAACTGAAAGGTGAAAACAACAAACACTCAAAAATGATTCACCAATGTAACTGAAAGATGAAAACAACAAACACTCAAAAACGATTCACCAATGTAACTAAAACATGAAAGAAGAAACACTCAAAAAGGGTTCACCAATATAACTGAAAGATGAAACAGAAAAGACTCAAAAAGGGTTCACCAAGGTAACTGAAAGATGAAAAAGAAAAACACTCAAAAAGGGTTCATCAACGTAACTGAAAGATGACACAAGATACCCTCTCAAAATATTCATCAATGTAACTGAGAGATAAAACAAGAAATACTCGAAAAGGTTCACCAATGTAACTAAAGATAAAACAAGAAATACTCAAAAAGGGTTCACTAATGTAACTGAAAGATGAAACAGGAAACACTCAAAAAGGATTCACCAATGCAACTGAAAGATGAAAAAGAAACACTCAAAAAGGATTCACCATTGTAACTGAAAGATGAAACAAAGAAAAAAGACTCACCAAAAAAGATGAAAAAGATTCAAAAAGGATTCACCATGTAACTGAAAGATGAAAAAGGATTCAAGAAAGACTCAAAAAAAAAGGTTCACCAATGTAATTGAAAGATGAAACAAGAAACACTCAAAAAGGATTCACCAATGTAATTGAAAAATGAAACAAGAAAGGCTCATCAAATAGGATTCACCAATGTTATTTAGCACTTCCCTTCAGAAGACTGGGTTTTATGGGCATCACTGTCATCACCGTCAGTCAGATAATTTGCCAGATTTTTCAAGACCTGATAGTCTGCAATCTGTGTTTTGCAATGTCGATTCTATCTTTTGCTAATAAATTATATACTAAAATATTATCAAGTGGAAGACAACTGGTAAAAATCAACAGTCTTTCAGCAAAGAAATCAATTTTGTGTCCATTCTAATACAGCCTAAATCATTACATTCGTTTATTTGTGAACAATTTTGACTGAAGTTAAATATAGTCCGGAAACGTATATTGGTAAAATCAAACGATTAACTGAAAGAAGGTAGCAAACAAAACCAAAATTGTCGATACTCTTAACGTGTACTCTTTGTTCTATGGTGTAAAATTCCGACATAATAGGAACAAAGCAACCGATATTGAATGGTCGTACCTCGCCAACATGCTACATGCTTCTCTGTATTTCTGTGACACGGGGAACGAATTGCTGATACTCACTGACATATCTGATATTGTTGGTAACGATCGTTTGTTTTTCATATTCTATCTGTTGCATCGGTCGTAGGTGTCCCATATTTGTCACCACACAGAGATCCGATGTGAGCACAACAGGCAGGTCTGAGTCAGTTCTGGTCAGTGAGGTTTGTTCCTTCAGAGCCGTCATGATCCCAGCCACCGAGTGCATTGTCAGCCACACCGCCAGTGCTGGCAGTCACACTGGCATCTGAGTTGCAGGTGTTGACTGATTTATCGGACCTGGTAGGGCCAGGGATTTAGATCTGCAGGTGCTGACTGATTTATCGGACCTGGTAGTGCCAGGGTTTTAGATCTGCAGGTGTTGACTGACTTATTGGACCTGGTAGTGCCAGGATTTAGATCTGCAGTGTTGACTGTTGGACTGACTTTTAGATCTGGACCTGGTTTATCGGGCCAGGGTTTAGATCTCTACATTGCCGCTAAACAAGAGTCACCTCAGTGAGCGGTGTTTGACTGACTACGGTAGGTCACATACATGGGAGTGCCAAAGTGCTGGTTCCAACAGGAGAAAAGTAGGTGCAGGTAGTTTACAAACCCTCCAAGATCGGGCGGCAAACAGGCCCACCAAATGTCATGCAGAGAAGGGGGCAAACAGGCGGAATAGCTCAGTTGGTAGTTGGTAGAGAGCCGGACTCGTACGGGAATCTAAGGGTTGCAGGTTCGAATCTCCGCCGGGTCGTTTCGGTACGGGGGATTTTCCCTCGGAGTTAACATTGGTTCTGACTCCATTTCCCATACAGTCCTTCGAATGAGACTATAAACCGAGGGTCCGTGTGTGTGAACGCACGCATAACATCTTGCACACACGTAAAATCTCATCACCAACTTTCGGAAGAGGAGGCCAGTTTGGCCGTTGGTATGGATGACACGTTACACATAGCATGCACCTTCCCCGAAGATGGAGTATGGCTGCCTGAATGGCGGGATAAAAAAAAAACGGTCATACACACAAAACTCCACTCCCTTTGTTGGGAAGATGTCTCTGTACAGGGAGTGTCCGCAGGAGTACCAGCCTGCGTACCCAGAAGGAGAAGAAGAAGTCATGCAGAGAAGTGGAGCCCTGCTTAATTAACAGCCACCTCCGCTGTCTGGCGGAGACAGCGTCTGCAGACAGGACCTCTGGAGGAAAGCATCCACCGGCTGGAAAGGGCGCAGCAGGTCGTCATCGTCATCGTCGTCAGATGGAGAACGGGGCCCTGTCAGCTCCTGTCCCGTCCCTTCAGACAGAGGGTCTCTCACACTGAGGAGTGCCCACGCGGCACCGGTCCACGGACATCAGTGGACGTTCTTCAGCCCTGTCCCATGTTTGACACCCTACGACAGAAAACGTGGCTCCGGTGCCGTGGACTTGGGGGAGGCTCTGTGCACTGGCGATGTCACTTTGGCTGAATATGGCTGGTGAAGCAGGAAAATAAGCAGCAGAAGAAGAAGACGAAGGAGAAGAAGAAGATGGCGAGACGACGACGACGACGACGACGACGACGAAGAAGAAGAAGAAGAAGAAGAAGAAGAAGTTTTCAGTACATTTATACTGGTTAACATAATAATTTTAGGGGGGTTTTTAGCGGCTTATTTCTTTTTCCACACTTTCTCTTCGTTTAACTTTTCTATCCTTGACTGGCTGCTTTAGGGTGCTGTTGGATTTTGTTTTTGAGCCTTTGGTGTGAGAATACCACAGCAGTAGGGCCTATAGACTGTGGTTTTCTCCATTTGATGGCAAGCCAGCACAGACACAATCAGCCGTGCCTTCCTCCTCCTGATGAGTCCGATCCAGGGGACAAAAGGCCTCGGAGCAGGCAATATGAATGGCTGTGTCTTCAAGATGAGTTACAGTGCTTCCCATATCCTTCTAGGGACTTATTTTACATTGATGATATTATTTGCCTATTTTTCATTCTATTTTTTTCATTCTCTTTATTATTTCCCCCCCCCCACCCCCCCCCCCCCCCCCC
>JADBJO010005031.1:100575-105575 GCA_016801955.1 Conus betulinus | reverse complement strand
AGAAAACGATGAGAATCAACTATCAGACGAAAATGCAGAATCTCAAAACAAACTATGCCAGTCTATAAATACTCGACTCCTTACGCAAGGCCTTGGCGCATTAATTTTTGGTGTGCAGACACATAAACCACACAGCCGACCTTGAGTTTGACCGAGTCTGCTCTCTCTCTCTCTCTCTCTCTCTCTCTATCGTGCTCTTTTGTCGGTCGTTGCAATCATCCCACAGCCCTTAGAGCCAGGTGAAAGAGGACGCCTCCGCGCCCTCTATCATTGGCAGGCTAAATAACTCTGCCTTTTCCTGGCTGGCGCGGTTCAACCTTTGCATACAAGTGGGAAAATAAAACGAGTGGAAAAAATGCAAACGTCTGTCTCTCTCTCTCTCTCTCTCTCTCTCTCTCTCTCTCTCTCTCTCTCTCTCTCTCTCTCTCTCTCTCTCTCTCTCTCTCTCCTCTCTTAAGATTTATGAGATAAATACATTTTGCCTCATACTAGAAATGTTCATCAAGCATCATTGCTTCTTTTACTGCAAACTTAAAAGAGAATTGTAAGTCGCTCTGTCGCTATGTCCATTTTCAAAGCACTAAAACGAAGAGAAGAACTATCAGTTAACACACAAATGCCGGAGCAATTTCAGGAAGAACGTTTTGTTATGTAACTATTTTCTTTCCTAGTTTTCAGAAATATGCGCCGAGCGCGCGTTTTTCTACTTTTGTTCTTGACCTCATCGCTGATAGGTCGGGGGCCTTTGCAACTGAAGTATTTGAGTTTGAATTTGAGTTTCTGTCTGTGTCTGTCTGTCTGACTCTGAATCTCTCTCTCTCTCTCTCTCTCTCTCTCTCTCTCTCTCTCTCTCTCTTCTCTTAAAGAACTGGCAAATATACTCCAACTGTTCCGTGACGATCACATTTCTGTTGCACGCAGAGATTTCAATGACTCAGCCCGCCTACAGTCTAACCATTCGGCATGTCACCCTGACCCACACAACATGTACACACGACGAAGAGTTCTTTGTTGTATTCAGACGGGTGGAAAGCACGTTTGTTAGACCGTTTCGAGACTGGTGTGCATGCTGGATTTGAAACGGCTATTGCACCCCCCCAGAGGAAGTAATCAGCACCTATCTAGTTGCACAATGGGGCGACTGCAAGCACAAATATAAACAAATCTTAAAAAGTGTTTATGACAACTCGGTTGAACAACGAGGACAAACGAATCACAAGACAAAACACGGCGCGTTTCGACCTCTTAGGTCTTCTTCAGGCACCAAAAACAACACTCCAGACGCCGAAAGTGATGACCGCACAATTACTTATCTTCGTCGCCTATCTTGCACAGAATTTGACAAATGTAAGTGATTGCTCGTTCTTCATTTTTGGTCGTTCTGAACACTTTTTTAAGATTTATCAGTGTGTAGTAAATTGTAGACTTAGTCTTTGTGTGGTTTTGATGTATTGCTGTTTGGCGGCACGAGAAAATTACCGACGCTTATGTCATGGTGTTTTATCATATCATTCACTGAGAAATGAATGTGTTCCATGTCTGAAATCACAACAGCATGTACCAAGGACATTATCATGTCACATACAGATGTGGTTGAGGTAGTTCATTCATTTTTCTCGTGTTTACAGGATGAAGCAAAATGACCACTGGTCGGTCAATCCTGCATTTGAATATTTTCCGATCACACACGTGCGTGCGTGCATGTAGTTGTGTGTGTGTGTGTGTGTGTGTGTTGTGTGTGTGTGTGTGTGTGTGTGTGTGTGTGTGTGTGTGCGTGCGTGCGTGCGTGGGCGCGCGCGCGCGTGTATGTGTGTGTGTGTGCGGCGAGCTCTCACGTGTACTTTTGTCGTGTATGCTGAATCACTTTCTATCTATAAAAACAAATACTTTTCTATGCATATGAACAATGAACAACTCTCTCTCTCTCTCTCTCTCTCTCTCTCTCTCTCTCTCTCTCTCTCTCTCTCTCTCTCTCTCTCTCGTTGTTAATGAAAAGTTTGATTTTTCTGGTGCGTTTAATGATTTTGTGAAATTTCATGCTCCAGCAAAGAAACAGATCAGAATTAGATCGGTGTGTGTGTGTGTGTGTGTGTGTGTGTGTGTGTGTGTGTGTGTGTGTGTGTGTGTGTGTGCGTGCGTGTGCGTGTGTGTGTGTGTGTGTATGTGTGTGCGAGACACAGAGAGAGAGGGAGACAGAGATAAAGAGAGAGAGAGACAGAGACAAACAGACAGAGACAGAGACACAGAGACACACAGATAGACAAAGACAGACAGACAAATAGACAGACAGCTCCTATTTTTTCTTTTTTCGCGTGGCTCAATGCTTTCAAGCGATGTTCGCGTGTATGACTACCACGAAGAATCAAAGTGCTGAAAAATGAATGACTGCGAAGGCGTGGAGCTCTCTCTGTCTCTCTCTCTCTCTCTCTCTCTCTCTCTCTCTCTCTCTCTCTCTCTCTCTCTCTCTCTCTCGTTGGTAATGAAAAGTTTGATTTTTCTGGTGCGTTTAATGATTTTGTGAATTTTCATGCTCCAGCAAAGAAAGTATCATATGAAGGTCGTAACTCGGGTGGGGTGTTGTTAATGGTGAATACAATGTATAAAATGTATGTTACTCGGGTCCGTGTCACTTGTGCTAACATGATAATCTTAAATGTTAGCAAAAAATTGTTCAATACAACCAGGGGTGTGCTGTTGGTTGTATGTTATGGGCAACAGAGGGAGGGCCAGTATACAATAACCATGCAATTTAAAGATGGAATCTTGATTTTTGAAGGTTTTATGTTAGAAAATTACAGAAGATAAGGATGTAAATATTCTGTTATGTGGTGATTTGAATGCAAACTGACGTCAACAGCCCAAACTGCAGACTATGTAAAATTTCATGCCGTGAGATGATAGTGATGATGATGAAGATTGGGATGTTGATGAGGATGGTGTTATACCCATTGATGTCTGTGATGGTGATAATTCTTATGATGAAGATTGTTGTATTTGAAGATGATAATGAAAATAATGATGCAAATGATATGTTAAAGCACTGTTCTAAAGACTCTTGTGAAAATAAGTTTGGTAAATATTTGTTAGATCTGTGTTCATGTTTGACTTGAAAATTGTAAATGGTTCATGCTGGGATGATTCGAAAGGACAGTTAACATTTGTGTCATCTAATGGCAGTAGCATCATTGATTATTTCATTGTCACTAGAGAGTTACTAAGAAACTGCAGAATGAAAGTGGGCGATTGCTTGTTCTTCTGGCATTTACCGCTATAATTAAAATGGAAAGCAGGTAATGTTAACGAAAAAAAGAACATCCAGTTTCTTTTTTTGTTTGTTTGTTTGTTTACAGAAGAATGCATTATTTGGCCTGATGAACACGCCGTAATCTACAAGTAGGAACTAGATTCAGTGAGTTTAAACAGTGTGTAACAGAGTGTCTTAACGTGAAAATCAACACTGGTATAGAATATCTTGTGAAAGCTTTGCACAGTGCCGCTGCGTGTATGGCAAGGACCAAGGGGAAAACGAAAGAAAGAAGTGAGCGATTGGTTTGATTATGAGTACGAAAACAAGAAAAAAAAAAAGTGTGAACAGGTGTCTGAAACGATATCAAAGAACCAAAACCAAATAACTGAAAAAAGAACACAAAGCAACCTACGTTAGGGACATGATAGACTATAATTTACTGATAAAGGAGAAAAGAAAAGAGACTTTGATGACAAACGAATTAGTAAGCTAAAAGCATCTGTTCACGACCCTAGATTGTTCTGGTTCACCATTCGATCGATTAGTGGAAAATCAGTAATTTACAATGATATCAGCTCGCAACAATGGTATGAACATGTCTATAGTGTGTTTAATGATTTAATAACGATTCTGAAGATTTTGATACAGATATAGATAGTGAAGAACAAATTACACAAAATACTGACGAACTACTGTTTGATGATCAGATAACAAGAAATGAGGTCTTGAAAAGTATTAAACACATCAAATGTGGAAGAAGTGCTGGACCAAAGTAGTGGGAGAAATGTTCCTCTTCGCAAGAAAGGGTGATAGTAACAATCTTGGTAACAATCGAGGCGTTGCATTAACAAGTGTTATTAGTAAAAATGTATACGCACGTACTCAAGAAAAGATTAAAAGTATGGGCAGAGAGAGAGGAGAAAAATGATAGAAGAACAAGCTGGATTTCGATCCAAATATAGTACAGTAGACCACATATTCACTCTGTACACCTTAGTACAAAAATATTTAATAACAAAATCTAAATTGTATGTTGCATTTATTGATTTCCAGAAAGCTTTCGATTCAGTCAACAGAAATGTTCTATGGTATATTCTAAGGAAAATGGTGTAAATGGAAAGTGTATACGCTGTTTATGGAAGGTATAAGTCTGTTCTTGCATGTGTTTGAGAGAAAAGGAGCTTATACCGATTGTTTCAGCTGCCCCCCTGGGGAGTGAAACAAGGGTGTCTGCTTAGCCCACTTTTGTTCACATTCTTCATAAATGAATTAGCCATAGAGATATCGGGGGAAGGAAACATAGAATACAAAATTTCATGTTACCTGGTGCTGCTGACTTATTTTTTCATGCGTTTCGAAGATGATATTTTCCTTCTTGCAGATACGCCTGGCGGTTTTTTCAGAATCAATTAAACACTTTGAAAAGGGAATCAGATAGCTTGAAATTAACAGTGAATCTAAACAAAACGAATGTAATGGTTTTTAGAAAAAGCGGATACTTATCAAAATATGAAAGATAGTTTTATGGTGGAGTAGAAGTTAAAGTGACATGTAGCTATAAATACTGTGGGATGTTCTTTACAACAAAATTTAAACTTGTGTGAGTGCTGGCTTGAGATGTGCAGAAAAGGACAGAGAGTTGTAGCTATTTTGGGAAGTATGAAGAACTTGAACTCCAATGTTGTAAATCTATTTTGAAAATTATTCATTCACAGATACAGCCTATTTTGATATATGCATCAGAAGTTGGGGC